>JADDON010000876.1:0-12767 GCA_017140175.1 Fusarium staphyleae | reverse complement strand
AAGATATTTAATTAATCTTAACCTTAAAATAAATAAAAATAGTATCTTTAGAAAGCTAAAGAAATTCTCTATTTAATAATATAGATAACTAAGAGTATATTAAAAGTTTAATATTTTTAAATAATTATTTAAGTTAATTCTTAAAATTTAAAAAATTCTATTAAGACTTTTATCTCCCTCTTAACCCTACCCTTATATCCTTTACTAATAATAACCCTAAAAAACACTAGGAATTTAGTATTCTTATGTCTTAAAAGTCCTAGAAGTATTATAAGTTCTAGTTATAACTTATATTGCTGCTCAAAAAGGATGGGATAGAGTCGCATTGCTATCACTTGTCATCGCTTCCTGGGTAGCTGACACTATAGCCTACCGCGATGACCGTCTAGCTACCAAATGGCTCTAACGAGAAGGTATACAAGTTGACCCAACTACCTTACAGTTTAGTGGTCGAACACCCATGGTCGGAACTTTCCATACCTTGGGCAACTAATAGTCTACGACATGGATGGACGGAATCATCGCTCCCTTAGCTCGCCGTGACGCATTTCTTAGCGAGCTGTCATTCAATGGACAGGACGATGCCATTGATAAGGGCCTCAGTGCTAATGATGAAGATTGGGTCTATCTAAATGAGAAACTTACTCTCGCAGCACGAGATATGATCCCGCCTGATATTAAGGTTGAAACGGGCCCATAGATCTAGTCTAGCTTGTCTTGACTTTTTCTTATGTATCCCTTTGTCTAGTTAGCATTGTATTTATGACTGACTCCCATCCCACTTACCACCAATTTACAATCCCTTTTGTCTCTAATGTATCCTTTGTCTCTTGGCGGCGCTCTCTGGACCTTCAGATGACCTTTGTCCTCCTCTTCGCCCCGAAGATGCCTCAAGTCGACGGACCGAAATTTTCAACATGTATTCTCTCAAGGCAGACTGCCCTCCTACGGTTTGTGATCCCTTCCGTGGAGGCTTGGGAAGGACATGCGTAGAAATTATCAGATTTCCCTCCTTGGCTGTCGCAGCTAAAGGATATGTCGAATCTGATGGTATTGTATGATGAATGTGTGCTGCCAGTGTGTTGTATGTCTCGTTACTCTCATAGTCGTCCATCGGGTCTCCCAACCGTTCCCACGGATGTTCACCCCTTCCTAGAATTCCGACATGTGGGAAGCAGTTCTGCGTAAGGCTGATAATAATATCCAGTTCATTTTTAGTTCCCTTTTCTTCAAGTTCGATGTTAAGGAATACCACACTATTCGGTTCAATGGACAGTTCTTCCATCCTAATTCCATTGAACAAAGCCTTGTTCATAGTGCCCAAAGGCTGTATCCCATAATTGGCGAGAGAGGATTCGAATGTCGCAGCATATTTTGCCACAATTATAACTTGTTCAGGACATTCAATTACGAGCATTGGTGAAGGAGCGAGCGGGTCGGAATAGTTATCAGCGTGGATAACAACTGGCTCCCGGTTCAGTTCTTCCTCCCAATGATTATTGTTGAGCTTTCCCATGTCGCAAAGCTCATGGACACGTGCTCGATGGTAGACATCAGCCACAGGATCGTGTATGAGATGTATTCCAATTTGTCTTCTTTCAGCGACGTTGGTAGATCCAATAGTGCAGTTAAGCCGGATGAGCGCATTGTTGGGATTGTTCCTCTGCCTCCAATTTCTTGCAGTAATTTCCAGGCCTCTGTTCGTCATGGAGTATGCGTTGCCATACTGTCTCGATGTAACTTTCGAAGCATCCCAAAAGTCCCTGACTGAGCGAGCGAGTATTCCCCGTCCTAGGCTAGAATCGCGACTGACTGGCAATGGGTCTTTCCAAGCAAAAACAGAATCATCGGGATAGACTTGTATTAGCTGTCGCTGCAATCTGTTGAAGGCTTGTCTGCCTCCCTCGCCGTAGATGAGGGGGAGACTGATACCAAAGAGACTCAACAATGAGTATGACTCGTCTTCTTCCACGGTTGTTTCACGGCCAGAAGCCCAGGAGAATCTCATCGCTATCGAACATGAGGTAAAGTCTCTTGGGTTGAAGGCCGTCAAATAGCATGCTTCAATTTTACTGGCTTTCTCGATCTCTAGAGCCCAGCTCTCCCGGGTCCCTATTCGGCGCCATGCATGGTCGACGAAAATCAGGTAGTGGGGAGCAAGTAGTTCCTGGAGAGTCCAGCCTCTGGTAAACCACTTTGCAGCAGTGAAGTCATCTTCGACGGTTTTTCGGACCAGCCTGTTTGCACTGACGTCGGGACTACTGCTGACTGCTCCTTCGAGATCCATATTTTCGAGCAGAGGAATGATATGGCTGGCCTTTGAGATGTCGACGTCAGCGAGGTAAGCATAACAGATACCGGCATTCTGATACCACCGAAACATGGCATTAATAGCTTCCTGAGTATCAGCTGGATTGGTTTTGTCGATGCAGCACGTATCCATCCAGGCCCACTCCCAACCATCACTGGCAGCTCGGTTGCAGTAGTCTTTCAACTTTGACCAGCCTTTCTGCTTGTATACATTGTTCTTTATATCTTCTGTTCTTCTCTTCATGTCCTGATATGTGATCTCATCCTTGCTCGATATCCATGTATGTGAGAGGATGGCGTAAGAAGGAAAGGGAGAAGGTACATCACTAGCTTCAAAGAGCTCGCAGGATTGAGTTTGTAGTAGCCTCATATCAACTTAGACAGTCATGTGTCATAATAAGCGTTAATGATAGCACACAGCCGTTTCGGTGTTACTCAGTTGTACAGTAAGACAGTTAGATCGAGGGGCTAGACCAGGTCCACGTCAGCCGAATCTTAGAGTACTTATCTTCGGTTCAAACGGGAGAGCAGTAATACGCCAAGGCTCTTTAGGCGTAGCGTCTCGTCTTTTAAGTTTTACCAGGCCAGCGGGCGGACTGTACGTAGTATTTGCGTGGGCCAAAATAACGGTGTAGTTGATATAATTGGCTATGCTTGGCTGCCAACTCACGCTCACGCCACTAGCTCCCTTTCCGTGCTTGCTTGCTACTTTAAAACAACTTCTACAAAACATCCATTTTAAGCCCTGATCTTCTCGCGACAAAACACATAGTGTGGATACCTAAGAGGTACTTGCTTAGCGCATAGAGAACGCTAAGTACTGATAGTTACCTCTATTATTAAATTATATATTATATATCTTAGTTATAGCTATAATTAAGGTAGCTATAATTAAGGCTATATAACTAGCTGAAGCCAGTTAGGTAAAGCTATTTATAGCTAGCTAATATATTATTAAGGGTTTTTATCTAGAGTATTAAGGGGTAAGTTTAATATAGCTTTATTAGTCTTATACTTTTATTAGAAAAGCTTAATTTTTATTAAGAAAACCTCACTTCTATTAATAATGAGCTATATATATATATATATATTCCCCCTTAATTTATTCTAAAAAATATATATTTCCTTAGTATTTAAGCTACTTCTAGTTTATAGTAAAAAAGGTATATTTATAATGCTTATATAACTTATTATAAAACTAAAAATTATATAGTTCAATAATAAATTTAAAAATAACTACTTAATTAAGAAATGTTAGTCTTTAGGCTCTATAATCCCGATGAAGCATTGGCATATCTCCAGCAAAATGACCAGAACATCTGTGCCATTTGCTCGACCACGATATACTCTAATGACGATTCTGACAAGACCGATGGCGGAAGCTTCATAGCCTCCTGCTGCCATTTAGTCTGCCACACCTGCAAGGGGCAGCATCGCAAACTGAAATCTCACTGCCCAGGCTGCGAGAATAAAAGCGAATCTGAAATCTTGGGCCTCCCGGTCTCGCAAGCTGAACAAATAGACCCTCGCATACAGCAGGAGGGCGGATCCGCTCGCTCTGTCAGTGGGTATCCTTCAAAGCTGCTTTCACTCATGGACGATATTGGCCAGGTTGTTACAGAGAAGTGGTAAGTTGATATGTTACTTGAACTTTTAGAACAAGCTAAGAATTCAATTCATGAACTAGTATTGTCTTCTCTTGCTGGAAGAAGACCCTCAATCTTGTCAGCGAACTTCTTTCTTATCGTTCGATCAAGCACGGTGTCATCCATGGCTCGCAGTCGCTGAATGAGCGAACCAAAGTGCTGAAGGAGTTTCGATTGAAAAATGGCCCAAATATTCTACTTATGGCGTTGGAGACGGGTGCCGTAGGGTGAGTTTCTAGGCCCAGTCTACTGCCGGGATAGCTCTCTAAGTTTTGTCAATTCCCAGGTTAAACCTCTCTATTGCATCCCGCATTTATCTCTTGGAGCCTCAATGGAACCCTTCTATTGAGGAGCAGGCGATTGGGAGAGCACTTCGACTCGGCCAAGAATCCCAAGTCGTTGTTGTCAGATACATTACGGCGAAAACAATTGAACAGGTCAGAAGTCAACCGGTGTTACTCTCTCTCAGCTAACCATTCAAGGCCGACGTTCTATCTCGTCAGAGACGGAAAATACAGCTAGTGGGTGGAGGATTCGACAAGGGGAGGAGCACATCATCGGAAACTCTAGAGTCGCTACGGGTAAGTGAATCATAAGACAACTCCGTCTATGATTGCTGAAGCTGATACTTTTCTAGAATGTGTTTAATGATGGCGGATCATCTGCATGAAGCTAAAGCCTACATTTTCTCTTTTCCTAGGTCAGGTTCATAAGAAATCGCAGGAGATTGTAATTCCATAGTTCCAACTCGATTTTGAAAGATCATATTTACACCCCTCTTCTTTTATAATATGATACCGGCTGCAGTGGGAGCTAAACTTACAATGATGATGCGGTGTCCAGCTTTGTAAAGCTGCTGCACGAGGCTAATATTCTTGGCCCTGGCCGGGCAGGTCGAATAATTACCGGAAACGGCCGGTACTCCGACCAGCCTCATGCCCAAGTCGAAGCAGAACCTGCGTTTCTTCAAGGTGATGAGTATCCTCTAGTTATCAGTCTCGAGGGCTGCTAGGAGCTCCTGCAGCTTCTTTGGGGTTCCCACGACAGAAAAGTCCTTTGTGTGCAGGGGTGAGCCGATCAAGAACACCACTGTGAAACCTCATAGAGATAACTTGGGAGGTGTAGTACTCGCCGACTTCGGCACTGTCGGTAAAGATTGAGCCTTGAATTATATTCTAACTTGGGAATGTCACATCCAACTCGTTTATCGCCACCGCTAAGGATTGTGTGGCCAGAACCCTCATGGGGTTATCTCATTATCCAGGAGCTGCCCGTGTGTTACGAATTCATACAATTGATATCTGGCATTGGCTTGAGACACCTAGTGCAGTTCCAGAGGATACGCTTCTTAATGCTGCACCGATAAACCTGCCTCTTGTTGGACTTCTACAGCTGTTGCAACGCCTGATAACAACGAAGACGCTAGGCATGACGCTGTTAGAAATGCGCTCTCGTATTTCAGAAACCACTGGAACTCCGGAGTCATTATTGCAACTGTGACGGCAATTGTTGATAATTGGGACTCCTTTAACTGCCTGTTAGCTTAAGCGCTTTATTTTCTATTTTGGATCGGACTACGTGCCCAGGAGGCTACCGACTTCCGCGACAGGCCAACTCAATATCAGGTTCATAATCCCACCATGAATAGGGAAGGTCATTCTTCTCTCATACTCAGCATCAGGAGACTGACGTTGGACTTGTCAGAGACAGCGGTGCATCGTACGTCAATGTGATGCATTAAACTCCCGTAACTAATTGCTGGTAGAGAGTGCATGTCTACAGCTTGGCACGAGCTAGGGATCTATTTCCGCATCTCTGGCACGGCTCTCTTGATCATGCCGAGGGAGAAATTGGAGAGACAAACTGCCTCTTCTCTCATTCGTACGGCTGTTGGCCAGGTTGTACTTGCGCAGCCAGTCAGGCATAATTGGGCAAAACTCGAAGCGCCCACAATTCGTCGGCTTATCATCTATAGAGTTGTCTAGACAGGTTGAAGACGACGAAGCAGCATCTGATGATTCCCTAGCCAGAAGTCTCGAGAATATACTGCTGCAACCTTGGCCTGATCTCTCCAAGCGGCCTGGCTGGCACGTTTGAATCTTCCATGAACCCGACGCCGCAGCCAAGAACGTATGCCAATACCGAATTTGCCTAACAGTCCATCACGCCATCTGTGACGGCCTTAGTACTGCCAAGTTTCACACCTGCTTGGCCGATGCACTCAATAATCTTGACCCTGCAATCCATCACATGATAGCCAAGAGTCAAACTAGTATACAGCTGATCGACAACCTTACCAACTACCCACCCCCGCAAGACAAACTCATTTCGTTTACATCAGACCTCGGTTGGGTTGTATTCCAGGTTTGGAATAACTTCGCTCCGAAAATCCTCAAACCTTTTGCCCTCGAACCATGGGCTGGTAAGCCACACAATCCGAACATCCAAGCTGTCCATATTCGCCACCTCACATTGGACTCCAAGGTCGCAGAGATGATAGTTCGAAGGTGTCGCGAGGAGAAATGTACAGTGACAAGTCTTCTTAATGCACTTTGCGCTACCTCGTTGGCAAGGCGAGTACCTAAGACCGAGCAACAGGGCTTTGTCAGCAGCACATCCATCGGCCTCCGCCCGTGAATATCACGGGAAGCTGGCTTTAACAGCAACCACCTCTCTGTATGTGTCACAGGTTACGAACAAGAGCTTGATCCTGCTGCTCTAGCCAGCGTTCACAAGGGTGTTGACGCCAATATGTAGGAGCTTGCGGCTCAGCTCCGCCAAGACATGAAACGCAAGACCGATACGGAGTATAATGCCTCACAATGACTTTTTGTTCGTTGCCCCTTATGCTGGCGATTGGCGCAATGCCTTTCAGGCCCGGTATGGAAAACCCAGGCGTGAGCTGTGGGCGTTAAGCAATCTCGGCTCTATTGCCGCTGACGCTCCAATGCATAAAGGCGACTGGGAACTGAAAAGTGTCCTCTTCGCCCAGTTTTTTCCAGTTGTTACCTGCGCAATTGCAATCAACGTTGCTACTGTTAAAGGTAGAGATATGACAGTGTCGATGGTTTGGTAGGATGAAATAATAGAGACAGAACATGCATAAGGTCTAAGAGATGACTTAGACATATAGTTGCGAAAACTAGGTAGAGAGGGAAGTTTTAGTATTTAAGTATTTTACCTTACTTTATAGTAGTGAGATATATGTATTAAGCGTTATGCTCTTTACTACAGTTGAAGTCTTCATAGCACTATGAGGTCTGTAATGGATTAGACAGACAGTCGGATGACTAAGCATGTGTGAGAGCTGAATAAGTACAGTCCCTTACATGGGTCTTTTAATCATTCATAACCAATCCCAACTGAGAATATCTGTCTTTCCAAGAATGTTTATAACGTAAATGAATACAATATAGATGCTACATTGGGCTGTTGTGAATAAGTAAGAAGCCCTAGCTCGTTACGTGATGATTTTCGGTTGTCCAGAGCATACCTTATGGTGGTTGCACTGGTGTTCTTTCAACAGATTGCGAAGGTAAATGCCTCACGTATGCAGCAGGCTACATAATTAGGTTCTCAACGCGAGAAGTATAAAGAATATTTGCTAGATTCTTTTTTATTACCTTTTATTTAATTTTGTAGACTGGACTTTAAATTTATTTACTGGTAGACAGGTTGCACGATATTTTCCCGGGAGTAGGGTAGCCTGGGCGACGGAATTGCATGTTATGGAGGAATGTCTAGTGATTAGTCATTCTAATGGGGAATTGCTTTGATTCGGAAATTCGCCACATCCTTGTTCCATATCCATATCGCCCTTGCCTAATGTTAAGCTTTGATTTCAATGGATCTATTTACAGGCTTACTTCAACATTAAAACCGCCTATAAACTGACCAGCTTTAATTATTAAAGAGCTAAATACATTTATCTCAACTATGCAAGCTTCTTTTGGCGCTTTACCATAAGAAACATCCGTGATAGCCGTAAGAGAAATTCTGCTGAAAAAGTACTCCCTTAGCTAGTGGATCTACACCGCTGGTCATGGGTCGGATCACGCGCCACGTCAGAAGCAATGTTGTTATTCCACTCTTATTATCTGTCATGATTTCTCCTGCGAGAGAACTCAGTCATAGCGTCTGAAACCTTCAAACTTACAGACATCAACACAGAAATGGCCCAGAAGAGCCGTGACCACAGTCTAGGGGTCGCGGCTTCAAAGCTCCGTAAAGTACCGAACTCGGTGATCTCCACAGATGAATCTTCTGATAGCGATGCTTCTGAAGGTGTTGCCAAACGCGCCCCACGCGCCCCATCCTCTCCTCATCGACAGAAAGAGCACGCCAGACGCAGTAACAAACGTGTCCTATATTTAGCTGCTATTACAGAACACCGTGATATTAAGCATTTAGAAGAATTAAAGCGCCGTGGGGAAGACGAAGGCCGGTCTCACAGAGTCTCCCAACGAACGTCCAAGGAACATTTTGCACCGCATGACGCATACGACCGGTTCCTGCGGAGCAGACGGACATCTAGGCATCACGAAACCGATAATGAAGCAGAGAAGGGGAGGGAAGGTCGTGGAGTAGAACGTCGACGTCCACACAAGTATGAGGCCGGAAAGAATGAAGGGCCCACGCGGAATTCGATGAGCTCTGGCCGTCACCACAAAAACGAGTCAAAGGAAGAGCAAATGAGAGCGAATGAAGATGCTGGCGGACTTGTTGGGTTTTTGCGAAATATGATTCGTTCCAGGCATTTGCACATCAAGGAAGAGACGGAGGAGGCCCGCGAAGTTCCAAGAGAACATCCTCGACATCTACGCATGACTCGAGCAGAGAGAAATCGAGAAGCTCAAAGGATCCAGGCTCGACGTTCACGCAGGCATCATGAAGATCCCGAACAAGACCGCGATAGCCTTAAACATAGAGACCAAGACAGGTTCTCTACTCGGGACAGAAGTCGACATGGTCATCATCGACGACGGCTTGAAGGCGAGGATAGAAGGGCAAGAGTTGAAGAGCGGGAGGCTCACCGAGTCGAAGGAAGAGCCGCTCGCCGACTTGAGGAAGAGAAAAAGTCAGGAGAGCATGAGCGAGAGGCATCGAGACCTTCGCGATACAGTTCATCCAGAAAGTCAAAAGGTTCCTCCTTCGACGAAAAGGACTCTTCTTCTACGTGCACCGATGGAGGACAGTATTGGACTCAAGATGAAGGCGAACTTGAGGAAGAAGCCAATGAGAGACAAGAGAAGGACATAGAAGCGGCACGGGCGTTGCAGGAAGACAGAATACGGAAGCTTGAAGAAGAGAGAAGGGTCGCCGAGCAGAAGGCGATGATACAAGCTGCGGAAAGAATACTCGCCGAAGAGGTGGAAAAGCTACAAGCTGAGGAAGCAAGACGACTTCAAGAAGAGGAGAAGTTAGCCGAGGAAAAGGCAAGGAAGGATGCTGAAGAAAAGGAGACAGAAGCCAGTTTACTTACAAACGCGGTTAAGTTGGCTGAGAAACAGTTAGCTGAGGAGAGGGCAAAGAAGCGCGCCGAAGAGAGAGAGAAGGTAGCAAGGCGGTTCAAAGAAGAGAGGGAGAAGAAGCTAGCCGAAGAGAAGCTGAGAATGGCTCGAGAGAGAGCAAAACAGCGTGCCGAGGAGAAGGCAAGAAAGCATGCGGAAGAGGAAGCAAAGAAACAAGCCGAAGAAAAGGACAAGAAAGTTCTACAAGCGGTACTAGCATCCTACCGACAACGAACCCTTGAAGAGAAGAAGCAAGAGGAGAAGCTCGATGCACGAAAGGCAATGGCCATTACAACGAAGCAGAAAAAGCCAGCAGCAGCACCGACAGCAAAGGCTACTGAACCACAAGAGGCTCTGCCCACGACTTTCAAACGATCTAAACCGGTTCCGACTACCAAAGTCCGTGGAGTTGTGCCTACCTTTGGGGCCCAACAACTCCCCACTCCTCAAGAAAGCGAGGACAGCTCATCGTGCTCATCGTCCGATGATGAAAGCGTTAATTAAACGTGCTGAACTAGCTTCGGATTACAGAAGTAATGCTGGTGGTGGATTCCAGAATCAACTTTGGTGGCAGCCTTACTCTTAAAGTCCTGATGGTGTCGGACCTAAGATGTTAATATTTAATGTTTAGATGACTCACTCCACTCATGTCAATTTAGATAAACGCCTAGATACCCCCCTTATGTAACATAGTATAAATATCAGATTTACTCGAAGCTCTTAACAAGCCCGTCTTTTATAAACATTGAACCCAGCATCGCAATTCCCGATGCGAGCCAAGGATACGAATCATTCCTTTAGGGCAATCGTGATAGACAACATGGGGTGGCGTAATAAGTAACAGTTCATAAATATACCTTGCTAATTAAGAGCAAAGCACTCTGACTGATGGTAGTTGCTAAAGTGCAATTTCATTCAGCCATACGAAATCACAGTTACATGTCAGCGACACGTGTCCACCCTCTGACACTTTCACGACACTGCAGAGAGCCCGATTTTCAGACGACAATGGGGTGCGTCATTGGGCTCCAATTAACTCAGTTACAAGAAATCGCCTATTTGTACCATTGATACCCGGTATCCTCAGCAGTGTTGGCTTTATCCTTTTGCAATTCCATCAACAAGTATTCTCAGACTAGCAAGGACCTATCTACCTTACTGTAGAGCGTGAAGTCATTGTTTGATTTCCCTGTTGCTTGGCTCATATTCCTTTCGGTTGCAAAAATGTCTGCAAGCGAACCACCACCACAGGAGCAAAAGAGAGAACCACCGCGAAGGCTCGGCCTCTACCAGGTGTTTCCAGATCCAGCGAATATCGAGGAAACGGACGCGAAAGTCGTGGAGTAAGTTCCTCCCAGTCATTTTAACATACATAGGGATACTAACGAAGGTAGCATTGTTGCTATCTACGGCCTGGATACATGATCCCCTAAAACCTGGATAGCCTGGAAGACAGATAGAGTTCCCGAATCAGGGGAAGTCCATTGGTTATAGGACAAAGAAATGATGCCTGCATTCCTACCGAATTGTCGTATGTTGACATATGACTGGAACGCCAACATCGACAAGGATATTGAAACTCAGAGTCTGCTTGGGCATGCCGACAAGTTACTGCTCAAGCTCAGCATAGAAAGAGTCAAGGTATCTGTCGCAGTCCCATTCCCTGCTTATACATACGTTATTAACTGTGATGAAATCAAAAGAAAAGTTGGCTAATACTATTTATCGCCTCTTGTTTCGGAGGACAGCTACTCGCCAAGGTGAGCATTAATTATGAACAGGAAGGAAAGGATTCTGACCACAGAAAAGACCTACTCCTAGCGTCCGAGCCATATGGACGGTATAAGAATATTTACCGTCTCACCATCTGTGCAATCTTCCTTGATACTCCTTTTCAAGGAACTCATAAAGGCTTTTGTACAGCCGCTGACCTGCGCGTTTCTGTGGCTAGGGTATCGGGCGAAGAGACAACCAGGGAGTTACTGGCATATCTTGAAAGTGAGCCGAAGGAACGTGGTGAACTTGATCAACTTGTGGAGAGGTTCTCTGTCATGATTAATCACGACGACTTTAAGATCCCAATAAGATGTTTCTACGAAACTCAACCAACAGACTTTACCAAGATCATCAAGGATTTACCTTCACGTTTCGTCAAAGACCTCCATGGCAAAAGCAAGGGAGTTGTGAGTAGCAACGCTTGAGATGACGAAAGAAACTATAGCTAACCCTTTCAGTTGGTCCCTAAGAGCTCAGCCTGTTTGTTGGGCCATACACCACACCCACTGAGTGTTCGACACGCCATGCTGAGCAAGTTTTCAGGGCCTACTGAATAATCCTTTGAGACTGTCTGGTTCAACTTGTCGGAGCTTGTGACTGATGGGTTAGCCAAGCGCCAGGGTCTAAGTTAGTTGCCATGTTTCCTCATGAGTCTTCAATGTTTATGCATTGAGGGCTGAAGCCCTTTAAGATCAATATAGTTAGACTCAACAATTCTAATCATGTTTCTCATATCAGCCGAAATCTCCCTCGCCTTACAGGGTGACCAAATGGGATGGAGTATCGCTAGATGGATGAAGCAGTGCAGCCAAGATAAGTCGGACGTGGAGATCGATGCTCTTGTCTGGAAAGCTAGGAAACTAGGGGCCCTTGTTGATTCAGAAGAGCACCATCGTGGATCCATTATGGAAGACTTTTCTCCATCCACACGACTGAAGGTTCAGCAAGGTCTCCGAGGTCTCAACGTCGCCCTGGGTGTCATAGGAACAACAGCGACACATTCAGAAAGCCTTCTCAAAAGCGATACAGACATATTCAACACCTATGTCAGCATTGACCTTGTCCACAATATTGAGACGAGGGTTAACGATGTTTGCGGCAATTTCGAGGATGCCATTCTGCTGAACCCGAACGTAAACCTCGACAAGGCCCTACGTGACAACGTTGCAGCCGTTGTGGAAGCGAAACAATCCATCAGCTTGAGGCAGTCCGTCCTGGACTTAATAGAGGTCTCCGGCGTTGAGGAGCTCGCAAAGGACAGCGTTCAATTTTCAGCGGCTGACATGGCCAAGCCGGCCAGAGACCGATTTACATTCGGGATCATTCCCGGGGAAAAGGTGCTTGTCGAAAGCTTCAGGTACAAGCCGATAGAAAATTCGACAGAACCAAGCCCACAGACATTAAAAATGGTAAAGAGGATGGTGTCGCGACTATCACATTCAAGGAGAACAAGTCAATATGTTCTGCCATGTGTCGGGTACACCCAAAACAGATATACAATTATCTTAATTATCTTAATCACTTA
>JADDON010000871.1:0-17884 GCA_017140175.1 Fusarium staphyleae | reverse complement strand
CTCTCCAAGGGACCCCCAGATTGGCGCCGTTAGTACCTTTGGTACCCCTGACGTCTAGTGACCGTCCCGCCGCGCCTGGATGTCGGGTCCTCTCCCGTCGCTCGCTTAACGCTGATCGGCCGCTCTAGGAGGGTTGTCCTGGCGCCATCACGGCTCTGGTGTTGACGGGATGCTCTTGGGATTGTGGTAGGGCAGATGGGTGGTCCTTTAGGGGCTTTATTTGTGGGCGAAACTGCATTGCCTATGAGCCAGGCTATGTCAAAGTGTTATAAGAATGGCTGTTTGGCTGTTCCGAGCAGTATATATATGTATTAGGGTCCTAACACTTGAGAGGCCATGATAGATGTATTAATAAGAACGATGGACAAGGACTATCCGGCATTTGGATTGATCGGCCCAGGGTCGCTGTTAAGATAGATGGTGTGAGCACCTAAGTTATAGTTGGAAAATTATTACCATGTAGCATAGTGATACCGATGCATATCATGGGCTGTCTTTTAGGACTTGTTCATAATCCCTTGGTATACGTCAAAAATAGTTATCGTTCGTCACAATAGTTACACTCCCGTCTTAACTGCATGACTCCTGTCGGGTTCTTTCTGCATCTCGAAGGACATGCGTGCTATGCCTGTCAACCCCAACCTGTAAGTCTCGTAAACACAACAGAAAGACGCGGAAAAACTGGGCAGCACGCGTCGAGCTAAAGCACGTTACTATTAACTTCTTCCAAGTAAATTTAACGCTTGCTACGTGGCGCTCCGTTTGGCCGCTCCCGTTTTCGCCTGGTCCTGTATCAACCAGGTGCCGTTTAATATTTGCTGACGTGTCAGGCTTATATTCGCCATGCGATCATCTGGGCTTCTCTCCAGCAGGAGTCGGCACTCGTAAACATAAGCATCCCAAAGATACGGTACCAGTAATAAAGACAGATGGCCCAGGGAGATATTGAAACCCAGACTTTACCGTTATCTAAGTGTGGGAGCAATCCTGCAACGTCTATGATGAGTGGTATGACTCTGTATCTGTACTCCGTACCTTTTGCAGATCGAGCCCTGGCATCGGCAGTCTAGACGCCCAGACTGAACAAGATTGGCCAACGGGAGGTCACGAATGGCCGCGGGCAGGGCATGGGTGGCACCGACCATGGGGTCGTTCCCAGAATCCAATGTTAGCAACCTGTAGCATCCTGGTCCGAGACACCGTGAAGTGAGCTCTTCTGCATGCCCCTTAACCACTGCAGAGCCAAAACAACTTGACGCTGTATTTGCTTGATTGCGTTCTGCAGCCGCTGGGTCCAGCAAACGCTGCCTCCAAAGCTGAGAGCCGATCCAAGAAGTTGGCAATCTGCCTGTTCGCATCAGATATTCACCTCTCTACACCGACATGTTTGTCTGCCCCTTGCGCTGCATGAGGCCCCAGTTTCTCGTAAACGGAATCACTTTACCGTATCCAGGCCCTTGGGAGCTTGGAGCTTGGGTCAACTCTCAAGGCTAGCCATCCGTAATAATTAGCAGGGTCACTCATCCCGTCGCTAATAAACTTTTATCCATCCCTTTGCCCCTGAAGTAGGCCGTAAGACGCGCCTATCAGGGGCGAGACTACGGCAGCTAACGTAACTGACCAAAACTAAGAAAAGCAACCACTAACTAACTCGAGGGCAGAATCGTGCTAACGTTACGATGCTGAGGCCCTGTCGATTCTAACAATAAACTTATTTGATTCGCATATCGGCAAAGCTGTTCAACCCTTTTTGGAGTGAAAATTGTGTAGCGAGAACTGCTGGCAGTGGTTTGCATTGAGTCATGGGGAGGTCAATCGAGCACGAATGTGCCAAGGAGTCAATCGCATTAAATGATAGACAATGAGATAGAGGATGTAGTTTGACAGGATATAAAAAGCGGCAGAGAGTTGGTTCCAGTTGATATTACGGAACGCATCGCTGGTAGGAGTCCCCCCACGCTAATAGCCATCAATAGGGTAGGTGTTGTGACAGAGGTGCATCTGTCGATATATGCACAGAGGAGGGTTGTAAGGCAGTGGGGAAGTATTAACCAGTTGTTACATATACAGAGTTGCAGTATTCTATCAACTCTAGCCAGAGACCCTGTGCTCCTTGAACTTATAGATATGTATAGCAATCCGGGTCATTCAGCCACTACTTCATCTTTGCCTAGCAACGATAGCTACCAACGGCAGACATCTATCTACTAAGGTTCCTTATGCTGCATAATAGGCCTAGGAAAACTTGGTTGCGAGCCGAATTTGCCCCCAGTAGCCTTGCCAAACTCGCATCTTGGTCTTGATAAGGATTAGTTAAGCTTGCTAATCAATCAGCTTATCAAGACATTAAACAACATCTCCAAAGTCATCTACCAGATCCAGAGCAATGCTTCTGATCACGTGCGGTTGTGCCACACCCATCACATCAGCCACACGCCACCCAGCCCCTCCAGAAGCGGGTAATAATAGCTGGAGCTCTTCCCGTATCGTATTGGTTCTCTCAGGAAGTTTATGCCTGTCGCCGAAACATCGCGATTACAACCTCTACCAAAGCTTCATCGTCACAACGTCGGCATACAATTACTTCAAAGGCTTGTATTCGAAATTCTTCGAGATGCCTCCAGGTACGTTTTTCCGTATACTTAGCATTGTGTTTGCGCCTCGTCCTTTCGCGCCTGTCGCACGCGCCAAAGATGGGCGCATCGCGATCGCGTTTAGCGCAACTCTCGAGCACGGCGACTCAACCGCATTGCAATCGTCTCGGCGCAATCGTTGACTCTGGCGCAGCTCTTAGTGACGAAGAATCGTCCGATGTCGGTGAATTCTCGACGCCCCCGCGCGTGAGTCGCAAGTCCGCCTCGGCCGGTGCGGTATCCAACGCGCCCGAAGACGATGTTGACGTCAATGGTGATGGCTCTGGAGAGGATGGTGGCGGAGACGACGATGACGAAGATCTTGAAGAGGACGAGTAAGATACCTGCCAGTGATTTGTTGCGCATTACTCATATGCCATAGGTACATCGTCGAAACCATCAAGAAACACATGATTGACGAGGACGTAAGTGCAATGTTGCTCAATTGAGCCTCGGGCACAGCTGACATAGGTCGTAGGGAACGCTCAGATTCCTGGTCAAATGGGAAGGGTACGATGCCAAGAAAGATATGACGTGGGAGCCTGAATATAACCTTGAGTGAGTGGGAGAAAATCTGTTCCGCGCTCGATGGCGAATCGACTGACGCGTTTCGCACAGGGAGTCTGCATCGGAAGTCCTCGAAGAATACCTCAAGAGTATTGGCGGCCGTGAAACGATATTTGAGCAGGCGGACACGGCAGCCAAGACCAAGAAGCGCCGACGAGCCACGAACGGCACTCCGAGCACTGTGTCATCCACGAAGCGATCTCGACGAGGTGATGCGCATCCCTCTGCATCTACACCGCCTGCGACTGCAAAGAAATGGAGTCCTCCTGCGGGCTCGTGGGAGGATGAGATCCAGACGATTGATGCTTGCGAAGACGAGGGCAGTGGCAAGCTCGTTGTTTACTTGATCTGGAAGAATGGGCAGAAGACCAAGCACGACACAGAAATCATATACAAGAAGTGCCCGCAAAAGGTAGGTCAAAGATGGCTTTACTTGACAAGTCCGGCACTGACGCGAAACAGATGCTTCGCTTCTACGAGCGACACGTCAAGATCATTAGAGACGAGAACAAGGCTCTTACGGATGGCGCCGAGCTTTGATACAATTGCTGGTGTTTGACTTGCATCTGGTTTGAGACATCTGGTTTGAGCATGAGTTAGGCAGGGAGCTTAGCCGTCGGGTCTGTCGTGCATTGTCTACTTTTTATGGGCGTTTCGGCGATCGAGACAGGATCGCAGGCTGTTTCCTCATTCTCCTTTGGTTTGTCATGCGGAATGGAAACGAGATGGTTTGGTCATTTCAGAGCAGCATCTGTCACCCGGCTGCTAGCACATACTGAGGGCATCGGGGCGGCAAAGGGGTGAATGCATGGGAGTATTTGTGCTTGATAGTTGTACCAGGGTTAAGACATGTTTTATGCTGTAGGGATACCAGGATGTAATGATTCCAATTGAATGTTGTCCATCTACTCCGTAATTGCCGGTGAGTACGGATATTCCAACCCGATTTCAAGGGTGTCAGGTATTCGTATTTTCAACTGCTAACGTAGTTACAGTATAGTAACTAGGTTAATTAGACTAGGGGCAGTTTTTTTTGGTTCTGAAACAACCAGGCGATAATAATCGCGACGCCAAAAGAAAGGGTGACGTTTTCTTCCCGCGAGGCTGGGAGAAACAAGATCTTCTCCGTACCTACCATAGTACGTACTTGATACTCACCAGCGCGTCAGGACCCCAGGATCCCTGACAGGCCCCACACATAGACCCCTGTAGGGCATCTGTGGCCCTGTAAGAGGGCGTGTGGCTCGGGCTGAACGCGCCCAAGCCTTTCCACTTTACGAGTCCCCCCTCCCAGCCTTGGGATTTTGCGCGTCAGACTGGCAAAAGTCAGGTGGCGGGGCAACCACTTATAACTGCGCGAGGCCGAGGGAGCTCTGCAGTCTTCTTCTCTTGCTTAACCTCTACTCCGTACTGCTTATTCCAAACCCTGACGAATACTCGAAGCTGAAAGACGATAATTATCTGTTGTCGACGAATCGTCCTTTGCTCTCCTATCACGACTTGACGGTATCGCTGGTTGGTTCAACTACAAATCACCCCTCCACCCACTTCTTTGGTATCACCACTTGTCACTTGGGTATCACCACTTCATGTATGTACATACTTCACCGACACTTAATCCAAGGTCTTTTGGCTAATTGATTCCTAGTCTTGTATATATCTTGTTGGCGCCCAACACACTCCTATTCTCTTGAGAACACTATCGATACCATCTCCCGCCACTTCCCCAACACGCCAAGACCAAACCTGCCCTCCCTCCAAGCCACCTCGAGCTCTCTTCCACCGCAGACATGAAGAGAAACGACGTTATCGCCATCATCATCATCATCCTCTTCCTGCTCCTCGCCGGCGTATCATTCGGCATCTGGAAGCTCGTCAGCATGGCAAAGAACCACCAAGCCAGCAGCAGCTCATCAGGCAGCCACACTACCCAAGAAATCGCCGACTGATCGAGACGCTTCTGCTTCGACTCGGGCGACTCTTCTTGTACATCTTCTTTCTTGTTCATTATTTGGCTACAGCGATTCATGTCAATATCTTATTCACCCGTCACATAACGATGCGAGGGGGTCAAAAAAAGAAATACTGGGGAAATATGGGTTCGGTAATGTGCGCTTGATGAAACGAATCAACCTGCTTTTGTTTTGGGCTACGGCGAGATACCACGGATGGCATCTGTTTTGGGTTATTGTTATTATTGGGTTCACGGATCATGATGTTATGGGAGAAGGGTACGCGGGTAGATATGTGACGAGCAACTATGTTGTGTGTTTGATAGACTGTTACGGCAAACATTCAGGACGCCCGAGATGGCGCATTAGAGACATGAGACACGTAAATGAGAACATAACGAGGTATCATACCGAATTGATCTTGGTACATCACTTCATCACCTTGTTTATTGTTTTGCTCGCCTGACTGTTGTGTTAGGCGATGCCGCGCCAAAGTAGGTCAATGCTTATCATTTGGACAGCTAAGACTTGATTCATAGCTATATCGTTGTCCGTTCCAGTCTTGGTGACGCATGCTAGTCTAGTTCTCCCGCATATAAAACATAGCTATGGACTACCTCTGGCTCTCAATCAAACACCAATCAGCTTCTTCTCAGTACATTTCAACACACTATATACCCAAAACTTCACTCTATCTCTCACTACATACTGATGTCTATACCAAATATGTCTAGCCTCACCTCTGAGCACGCCATTGGCTGCAGCGGCTGAGTGAGAGAGAACGGTCAAACGCGAAATTGGTCGGAACTATGAAAAGCCCTTCTTAATAGATCTAGGAGTTAGAGACCAACTAACTAACTAGTAGTTGTATGGTAGCATCACAGGAGCATCGCAGGAGCATCGCAGGAGCAGTGACGGTAGATTTGGACACCAAGGACAACACGAAATGGGGGGTTATTTCAACTTAACGACGCTCCGAGAAGAGAGAGGCACGCACACATGGACAATGCGATACCCATGAAGCACAAAATAAACATACCAATAAATCGCTACTTCATCATTCAATATTCTATAAATTGTGCAGCTGTTGTCCTTATATGTACCCTGACATAAGACATAACCTCCACGAGTCGCAGCATCGCTTGTGATTGGCCAGGAACTCCAAATCCGGCTCAAAAGGGCAACTCGTTTTCTCACCTCCAACAAGTTACGACCAACATACAGTATCATAAGAAGATCATCATCCCAGCATATGGTCAAGGAAGTATTGATGCTACAGTTTATCATCTCGGACGAGGTAACCAAGACGTACACCAGCGGATGAGAACCCACACGACCTGAATGGCCCATCACGGTAGTATGAGAGGTGTAAGTTGGGAGTAGCACGTTTTTAAGTAGATTTCTCTTCATTCTATCCTAACCGTACCAGTTGCGGTCTATCCTGCTTCATCAAGATGACAGCCTGGTCTATCCGTATCCATAACTTAACCATCGCATATCTAGTCCAATCGAGATCAACTCATTGTAACACATCAAAAGTCGGGTGAGATCCCTTCAGTCATCATTTTCTTCGCTTAAAACTGAGTGCCGTTGCCGGGGAAGGGGGTAGGAGTGGGAGTGGGAACTATCACGATCAGCAACGGGTTTCAGACTACAGCGTTCTTGGGGTATCTTACTGTCGCCCTGGGGAGGCTGGTCATCGTCATCGTCATCGTGGTGAGGGTGGTCACCGTGGTGGTGGTGGTGGTCACCATGGCCATCATGGTCACCTTCGTCGTCGCCGCGCTTGGCGTTCTGAAGCCAAGGAGCAGTTCCGTTGTACCCAGGGGGCAAGTAGCCCGTGGGCTCAGTACCGGGAGCTACCAGAGGTGTCAGAGAATATCAAGATGAGGTCCAGCGTCGAGCTATGTACTCACCTGGGGTCTGAACCGGAGTCTCGATGGGAGTCTGGACAGGAGTAGTCCAGCTGGGAACGGGAGCCGAGGAGTACCAAGGGAAAGGCACAGCAGCGGCTAGGGGTGCCGAGGCGGCGAGGATGAAAGCGACAACACCGGTGGTCTTCATGTTGGCGGTTGGAGATGTGGAACTGATCTGAACGAGTTTTCAGGGTTCGAGATGAGGGTGACTTGGTCTTTATATAGCGAGGGAGACCAGCTCGGGGAGAGTAAGCAAGCAAGGCAGCAAGGTCACAGACCAGATAGCAAAGCAATGAGGAGGAGGAGGATGCGTTCGTTGAGGATGGAATACACAGACTGAAAGAAAGAGAATACAGTTGTCGATAACCAGCGTCCTATATACCTGTTTCTCTGGGTTCCATGCCAACCACCCCTGAACAGACTCTTACGCTACTCACTCTTATCAACAAGCTTACAGAACTCAGCTCCTTGCAACGTGCTGCCTCCAACGGAGTTGCGTAGCGGCGATCTCTCCCAGGTGCCGAATCCATTGCAGGGGGGACCGAGTCCAAGCGTGGACACTAGAGTGTCGACTTGATGGACACATGCAAGGGTTGAGTCTCCAGGGGTTTCACAGAAAGCTTAGTATGTTTGTTTGTTTCCTTGTTTCTTTGAGCTTGTGGGATGAACTCGCTTGGCAGCTATGTTAGTCTATCTATTACAGAAGTTTATCTAAACCACTACGTATACGTAAACGGATACTACTATTACTACTCGGTTTCCTGGTTTCCACGGCTTCTCTTTCTCTCCTATTCTGTTATTCTTTTTTCTATTTCTGTTTCTATTTCTATTGTTTCTATTTCTATTTCACAAAACTCATCAAAGTGGCAAAACCCCAGCCAACATGTCCAGCCTCCCTCCGGTTCCATAATAATAGGAGGAGCAGCAACGGAAAACACCATCAACGCTGACGCGTAAAACATTGTACATACATAGTACGTACATAGTAAAACCCCATGGCTGCCACGGACGTGACATCGCCGCATCCACAGACAGACCAGGCATTTTTCCCTTCGACGGCAGTGGTTTCACAAAGACTAATCCCTTCTCCACCGCCGATCATCCCACGCCCGTCCCAGAACCACTCAGGACGGAAAGCCGAAGAGAGGCTCGTCTCATGTAAGGAACGCGCTTGTAGATCAATGGCAGCAGAGAAACCCCTTGGAGCCTGGCGTCAAGGGCTCTTCGGCGCCTTTGGTGGCCCTATCATGCGTGAGCCATGGAACCGTGGGCTGGCCGACCTCCGACCACGGGGCTGCCGGGATAAGGATCCCAACGAGGCATTTCATCAACCATAGAATTGCCCCTTTGGTATATATGGTGACGCCAAAACCTGACATGTTGTCGATCTACCTGGATAGCACGCTGCTTTGAGTTATTTGGTTGCCTGGAACTGACGTTAGTCTACTCTGTACGTACTTGTCTATCCGCATGTAGCGTTGCCATCATCGCTCGATTGTATTTCTCAACCCTGATTTTTCTATCTTGTCTATATTTCCATCCAAGCACGTCAGATCTCACAATCCTCGGCGCATTTCCAGGGCCGGCATCTAGATCCCGTAGGAATGTCGTTGAGCTTCCCTCGTCGAGGCCACGGGTATCAGTCTCTTCTATGTTGATGTCATGTCTCTTTCCATCATAGCATCATCCTTCCGCCATGTTGCTCACAGAACATGATGCCTCCGCTCACCAGCTCATCAGCCCTCTTGACCTGTCAAAGCCGCCCCGTAGCTGGCTCTCGGGCTTGACAACCTTGCCTCGTAGCACCGTGTACCTGATAAGGTTCTCGCAGTCCTCGGGCCTAACTCGTGCTAGCCAGATACCTTGAGAGGCGCCGACACTGCCTGGCTGCTCGTCCGTCTTCTTAGCGCCGTTCTCGTCTACACCGTTGGTGCCGTTCGCCCCATTCGCAGTTGTCCCGCTGGCGCTGTTGGACTCGCTCGGCACTTCATCCAAGCCGAAAGCATTCGGCCGACGGTAGATGATGATGTTCGCAGAGTACTTGTGTCCACCGACATGGCTGATATAATAGATCCCCACACCCCCTGGTCTCTCATCGTGCAGGTCCCGATACAGGCCCAGTGGCCTTAGCTCACGTTCAAACTCCTTCCTCAGGACCGGCGCACTTTGGGCACATCGCACATCTCGCGTCCGGTGACTGCACATGAGGATCACGGCGTTGTGCGGGCAGTCTGTCAGAGATAGGTCGGGGACGCCGGCCGCTGGGTCCGGAGACGGAAGGAATGCGGGGAGGGGCATGGAGAGGAGGGGAGAGGTGCTGGTGGGTGCTTGGTTGATGACTTCTGTGATGAGCTGAGGAACGTGCAGGGGATGAGCGTTGCGGATGAGCTTGAAGGCCGGGAGAAGGAGTAGACTGGTAGGCTCCGTGTAATCGTCAGTATCATGAGGAGTGGGCATGTTGGATGCCGAGAGCATCAATCTCTGGGATATCGTCAGCCACACTCACTCCATGGATCCTTCATGATGAGAGCCTCTCTTGATAATATGATATGCAAGGGCCATCATCAAGAATAAGTCAATGCAATGCGATGCTTACCCCATTCGTCGGCGCATCCGCCTTCTCCACCGCCTCCATGACACTCCCCTTCTCCTCGGCCACGTCCCTTACCCAATCCGACTTGCCCGTACCCACGAGCAGATGCGTACTCCACGCCTTGATCTGCCCGTAAAGCACATCCTCCGTATCAATCTTGAACCCCCTCGGATATTTGGATGAGCAGCCATCACAATCATGCAGACACTCTTCCCCGTCAACCTTGGGATCCGTCTTGACAAACAGCTCCGTGGCCGTGGGCGGCTGAGCCGCTTTGCCTCCGCCCAGCACGGAGCTCACTAGAGACTTGAATGATAGCGCCATTCTTTGCTTTGCGGGCATGCGCGGGAGAGCAGAGGGAGGAGCGGCAGTCGTGGAGGGAGAATTCCGAGGTTGATGTTGGGAAGAGGTTGCTGCGGTGGAAGTCATGGTGTAAGAGGGCCCCCGCCAGTAAGTGCTAACGTTAGTCAGTCAGTCCCGCTTGATTTTAGGGCCGGCCGTTCAGCTCGGAGCAGTAGCTAACCACCTAACTTAACTAAACAATCACTCGCTGATTTGATTGATAAGGATAACTAAGCAGAGATCGAGATAATCAATCAAATCTCTTTACTATTGTCTCAGAAAGAATAGAAGCCTAAAACCCCCCTCCTCCAATGCCCATTCAGAACCTTGCTGGTTCATATACTCTATCTGGTTGAATAAGCCGCGTATTTTCCCTCTCGCTTTATTGTCGCTCTTATATGCTCCGCCTAAATCCGAAGAGCCCACGTCATCACCCCCCAGCACCGCCCAGCAAAAACTTATCAGATCCTGTCAAGCCTTGGCCTGCCTGGCATCTCGGTTAACGTTAGTGCACCATCCACATCCATCCATCAATTTACATGGGCCTTTATTGGGCAGCGCCGAGCAGCTCGGAAATAACTTGACCAGTATTGGCTACCCAGACATGTCAAACTATGCAGCCATCACCACATACTTATCTCCTCCGCTGTGGAGAGAATCCCCCCAGGCTGGTTGATGTGAAAAAGTGCTCGACTGAATTAAAACACACTGCACGTGGCTTCAATATGGTCCATATGTTCTACATAAACGATTCCTCAACATTCAATAAATTTGCCCCTATACAAGGAATGCAAAACCCAAGAAACCCAATAGACGGCCATACCAAACAAAATGGTTACATATATCAAATGCATATCGCTTCTTTCCCGCTCTTCCACACTCTCATCACCAAGCACTTATTGGCCTATACCCTCTTCTTCCTTGCTTCGTCGTAGCCCTCTTCTTCACTATCCTCCTCTTCCTCCTCTTCCTCTCCTTCCGTCCTCTCCTGGTCTGTCTTGCGTCTCCTGTTCTTCATCGCCTCTCGAATCTTGCGGCTCGCTTCATCAAAGCCTCCGGTCGAATCCAGAGTGGTGAAGCCACTGATAGGGAATCCACCAGATCCAAACCCGCCCCCGCTGCTGCTGGACCGCGATCGGCTGCGCGCTCTGGATGGCGGCCGCGTAGAAAAGATACCGACAGAACCGATGTTGCTAAAAGAGTCATTGCGTGGCAGTGCTCGACTTGATTGCGTTGTGCTTCGTCGAGAAAGGGCTGGCGGTGTCGCAGGCTCGAGGCCTGTGCTCGACTGGTCGCTATCTTGTCGCCGGTGCGAGGTCGGAGAAGTCGCAGCGCCTCCCTCAGCCTTGTACAGATCAGGCAGGAGCCGTGCCTTTTCGAAGTCGTCAAACATCTCGGGCCCAAGCGTGTTGATCACATCCGTCACCTGTGCGCTCAGCTCGGCTCTCCTGAGCCTCAATTTGTGAATGTTGTAGCCAGACGACGGATTCAAGCATAGCACCAGCGGCCGCAGAGACTTGAAGATATCCATACCAATCTCGCCAAATCGAAGTGCCGCGAATGTGATGCCAACCATGACAGGCCATACGGAAAAGTAGACGACCCAGAGAGGCACCCACTCCGGAATATGACCCCAGAATCGGTCCTGCCACACCTTGAGCACTAGTAGGATCGAGTAAAAGTGGTAGAGCGTGGGCGCTAGACCCAGCGCCACCAGAATTTTCCACGTCGCCATGACATCGCGACCACGAATCTTGACAGTCGACCCTGCTAGAGCCGTCTTGGCCTTCTGTCGGCTGATGATTTTGGTCGCAACGAAGACAGGTGAGAACAAGAGCAGGCCTGGTAACGTGCAGAAGAAGAGGAACAGGAGCTTGATGGAGCGGTAGATGGTGAGTAATATGACCTTGACCATATTCATCCTGGCGTACTGGACCTGGTGGTCCTTAAGATTAAGGTAGCGTAGCTGCGAGTTGTATTGCTTGACAGACTTCGACAGCGACGTAATTCGCTCATCATTCTTGTACCGCTCGTAGCCCATGCACAGCCTTCGGTTGAGCTCAATCACGACTGGCAAAGGAAGCTTCTTGCCTGTAGGGTTGTAGAGCCGTCGAGCGGCCTGAATCATCATCAACGTATCGTAGTCAGGAGCTGACACGGTGACCGAGTTGAGCGCCTGATAGACCGTGTCGAGGACCTGGCCGATGGCTTCGCGCCGCTGGTTGTTGCAGTAGAGCTCGACAAGGTGGCGGGGAATTTCGAAAGGTGTGCCGAATTCGACAACGGCGCGTGAACGGAACTTGTGCGCATGGAAGTAATTCATGCCTACAGGAACGATCTTGAGCCCACAGTCGGGGTCCTGAGCTAGGGTTCCCAGTGCCATGATGGCGACACCAGCCTTGAGGGGCAGAAGCTCGGTACGATCATGGCTACCGCCCTCTGGGAAGATACCGACACACCCGCCGTTGCAGAGACGAGAGAAGACAGCATCATACACTTTCGTCTGGTCAATATGAGGGGCCAGCTTATATTTGGTGCCTTGATAGCCCGGAGCCGGACCCTTGACTTCCTTGTTGGTGAAGTTTCCGTTCTCGTCGATATCGTCGCGACCCGTGAGCTGTTCCATCGCGAGCTTGCCCTTAAAAGGTCGCTTGATTCGAACTTCCTCGGGGCCGAGAATTTGAGCGATATCGATGCTTGCGCCAGACACCTTCTTGCCAGAGGGGAGGAAGATTAGTCCTTGAACTTCACCCTCGCCCTCGCCAAATTTGGTGCCAATACCACGGACTAGAGTCGGATCATTGATGGGATCGGGGAGGTAGATAGTGCCGGTAGCGGGTTTGGCGGAGTCCTGGGCGCGGCCAACAGGGACAGAGCCAACCTGGCGGGAACCCCATCCAATGAAGCCGTGAACAGATTTTTGCGCGATGAGAAGGGAGGCTCGGCGGTTTGCCTCGTTGCGAAGAGTGCGCTGCAGAATAAGGGCATCGACGAACTAGAGGGCAAAGGTCGACCGTGTTAGCTCTCTCTCTAAGCAAGTAGACTTTCGAACTGCTATCGGCTGTTTCCATCTCGAAGTCTCCCAGCACCCAAGAAATAGACTAACCTGGTTGGCATGAGGTGCAGCGACAAACAGCACAGGTCCTGTCTGGGGAACACGCCATGCACCTCGAGGTACGACCTCACGGAAGAACATATCGACGATGTTGCCGACGCTGTAGAGGAACATGTCGTATTTCCATCTCACCATGGGATAGAGCTCCTTCTGTGACGTTGGATTAGACGCGGCCTGCGGCGGCGCCGCGTCCTTTGTCCCGGCCTTTGCAGGCATGGCGGACGAGCGAGTTGTAGTCAGATCTGAGGTGGAAATAGCTGGGCTATTGTGACGGAGAAAAAGCTGGTAGCTAGATTCGAGGAGGACGAGCTAGCGCACGGTCGAGGTGAGGGGCGAGGCTGGGCGACCAGAGGCGGCTGCAACTTGGTAACGATAAATGTCGGAGCGAACGCAAGTCGAAGAGTTTGTCGGAGAAAGAATGAGAGTAAAAACGGAGTATCGCCGAGGACCTCTCTATCCCTTGTAGCAGGAGGGTTGCTTGGAGAAAGCTGGGGCCGGGGTTGGGGAGGGGAAGGCGATGAGGTGCCAGGTGCCTGCCAAAGTGGGAAAAGGCTACTTCTGATTAATTAAGCTAGGAAGCTACGACCAGGCCAAGGTGTGCTCGTTAGGTGTCAGCTTGGCCGTGCACCAAGAAGCCTAGCAAGGTTTATTTGAAGTTGTCGATCGGCAACTAACACCTCAACTCTCTAACGTTACCTCTGGTTGTCATGAGCTCTTCAACTTTTGCATTTCCTTTTCGCTGACCGCAGTTGCAGTGGGTACATATCGACACATTCAATGGCTCCATCCGGGCCGGGGTTTCGACTAAAACTCCGTGCTCGTTGCTTTTCTTTACGAACGGGCACCCCGCTTCTCATCCGAGATCCGGTACGGGTCATGGATGGGGTGACTCTTTGCCTCTAGTTGCGTTAGTTAATAACACATCATCATGAGATCAAGGCGCAGAGCGTAAATGACTGTACGGAGTACGGGAAAGCAGTATTATTCTCAAAAGACGAAACACAAAATAAGAAAGCAAGAAACACCCAATCGCAAAACTCCCTACGCCTCATTCCTTAAGAAGCATGCTTCCCGTCGACAAATCATCATAGAGCTTTTCCCTGCCCAAAGACACACACGATCATGAGTTGATCCGTAACACTATCGTTATCATTTCATTTTACGACCCATCGCCATTTTCCAGTTCAACTGGTCCAAGAACCAGAACCAACAGTCCAATCACAAAACCGACGACCCCAGTCTCTATGGAACCCCCCCTATTGTTAAACACATGCAATGAGCCTCATACTTTCACATGTCAACCGATAACCCGCTACGGATACGGCGCAAGAATATCCAGCCATGGTCTACGTACTCCGTAGTCTCTCTGTATTACATACCGGAGCCAACCTGGAAGAGAACATACATCATGATGTTCCACCATGAGTACCTCTTGCGCATTTCCCCAACAGAAAACCTCAACCCAGTGACTCTGGCTGAGCGTCTAATGCGCCGTCTGAGCTACTATACATCCCGTGGCTTGTGTATGCCTGGCGTCATCTGTGAGCCGACCACTACCCGCGCCTCGAAGGACGAAGGGATCTCCGGACTGCGACCCTGGGTTGGAGTCGTGAAGGCCGGATAGCCAGCCATCTCTTGACGCCGCCTGTCTGGGGGTTCCGACATATCTCGTCCGTAAAACTAGTTTGTCAACATCGTAATTGATTAACAACGTTGGGCATGAGGTGGTGAATCGGACATGGAAAGAGCATCTTGAAATGGTTGACATTCCTTATTAAGTCTCAACAAAAGCAACGCTGTTCCAATAACCACCGCTATCGCAACCGGTGTCATCAACCATATCCGATCCTCTCTCCAACCGCATGAATTCATCGCTTTCTTCGCTGCCGGCCCTTCTTTTCTGGCACACTCGCGCTCCCGCCTGCGAGCTCCCCCTCCTCGACTTTGCCTTCATTTTCCAACTCCTTCAACTTCTCCTGTCCGGAAATGAACATGCTCAGATCACGATTCATCTCCTTGAGCTCAGCATTCTCGCCTTCCAGTTCCTTCATCTGGTGTGCAATTGACTCGTGGTCGCTGTTGAGATGCTCGACCCGCTTCATCAATCCCTCGTTCAACCGTTTCTCCTCTTGAAGCGCCTTGCCCAGATTACGCGCGAGGGCTTCGCTCTTGCTTGCCTTGTTGCGCTCTCGAGCGAGCTCTTTCTCCAGCCCCGGGATGGTTGCTGTGATGAGAGTCTCGTACTTGTCATCGAGCAACGCAAGCTTCTCCATGGCTTTTGAAGCTTGCCCGGCGGCATCCTCAGCGGCGGCTGATGCCTTTGAAGCCTTATCAACAGCCTTCCTGATCATCTCCTCGTAATATGCCCGCTGTGACTCAAGTTGACTTGTAATCAAATGGGTATACTCCAGCCCGATGCTGTCCAACTTTGCTCGGGGTACAACATCTTCCTCTAAATGATCAACTTGGCCGCTCCTCCCTGGGAGCTCCACCACCTTACCGTCGCCCTTATCACGAATCAGTCGGTGCACCCACATGTCTCCCGCGTAGTCCCACACATGCTGCGTCTCGAGCTCGAGGGCAAAGCTGTGTGCTGTTTCCTTCCAGTGATCCTTCGCATGTCCACCCTTATACCGGCCGCATCCAACGTAACCGCAGATGAGACAGATCCATAGATCGTCGGCGCAGTCGCAGACGCTGCAAAGATTTGATGCTCCGGAGCCAAATGGCTGTGTATATGGGTTGGAAGGATCAGAACCCATGCCTGGTGAGGCATTCGTGAATCGACAGACTGGGCATCCGCCGCCTTTCCAATTCTGTAGACAAGTACAATGAAACACATGAGAGCAGGGGATAGTCATTAAGCCGTTGGTCTCATCCATGCGCTCCAGACACACCGGACAAGTCGGTAGTTCCACGAGATTCGGCGTTGGTGGAGGGAAAGGCTTGAGGCTGCTCGACATACCAGCTGACGATGACAAAGGCGATAGGCTATTGCTGGGTTTTCTCCGAGTCGGTGTTTCAAAAGTGATGCTTTTGACAAATACAACATGGCAGATTTGAGGCTACGTTTTGTTAGTAGATGCCTTAGTACGATGTGTAGCATACAACTCCCTTCCATAGTGTTGAACACCTTGCCATCAAACTCCTGGCGCCAGAGTTTCGCTCGACGGTTGTCCCGAAACTTGAGCAAAACAAGATATCTGTTCATCCTCGATGTCATTACCATGCGACAGTGACTGATATCTCCTCTCCATTTCTCGCCCACGAAACCCATGAGGTCCCCTGGCGACATGTAGGCAGGGACAGCAGGAATACACAGCGTGGTGCAATCTTTGTCCTTCGATACCTCATCTCCATGTTCAATATGGTCTGTCTGGCCGAGCGCTGGCGTGCCTTCACCCTCTCGGTAAAAGTGTACCACACCCCACCCTAGTTCTGTGTTCTTCGTCTCGAGGGGTAAGAACTCGGCCTTGGTCGCGGTACCGGCACCTCCAAAAGTAGGGCCAAGAGATGGAGCCGCTGATGGACCCGTTCGACTTGGTTCGCCTGTCATGGTATGTCCCGTTTGTAGATCGAGCGTCTCGATGGTCACGCGGCCAAATCGCCAGTCCCTGACTGCGGTCTGTGGTCGAATGCCTGCACTAGAGTGAGGAGGAGGGAAGCTCTGGGTTCGCTCGAGCCACTGCCTTTCTGTCACGATCTCGATCTTCTGCTCAGTCCCTTTGACGGGAGTGCGCACAGCCGCACCACAGTCTATGATGCCCGGACTCGACGACGAGGGTGAGCTCTGTTCTACAAAGGCAACCGAAGGTGTAGACGCAGCCGAATGGTTTTGTGAAGAAGTAGAAGTGGTGGGTATTTGATGCGTGGTTCGTCGGTCGGGCCTAGAGTGTGCTGGAAAGTCATCAAAGACGCTGGCCTCGGGAGGTGGAAGCCAAATATCCTTGCTGTCGGTTGCTGTTGATGCCCCAGCTACGACAGGATTGGGGGTCGGATATAACTCGAACTTGAGGTGATAGAAGTAAGACGGCATAGCCTGACGATACCAGCTTGGCTATCGAAGTTCCCGCCAGTTGGTTGTCGAAGTGTGGCTTGGCAGCCAGTTTGTCGCAACTATCAATGGCAAAGAATAGAAACAAGTACCTGAATTACTAAGGAGGCAACAAGAGATACACGTAACGAGGCTGGGGCCAGAAGTTGTCGGGAATCATGATCCTCCGGCGTGGAAGAGAAAAGTAATAAACTGACGGCGATGTGGTAGAGGACAAGTTTTTAAAAGTCTAACAAGCTCACGAGGTGCGCTTCGTGAGTGTCTGCATGCTTTCACCTGCCCCACCCATCATAAGTGGCTATATATACCTTAGGCAGTCATGGTGAAGAGCAACCCCACTTAACATTCAAGGAGCATCCATGGTCACAATACATCAGAAAGAAGAAGTTATTTGGTGTAGACCACTAGTAGAGTCTATTATCACGTCGCAAAATGGCTGCGCGCGAAGAAAACTATGTAATAATCGGATGTGCTAGTGATGCCAGGCTGTCAAATATGCCCGAACCCAATTACCAAGTCATGATTCCCTAACGCCTCATCATAAAACATCGCCAACACAAGCCGCTTACTGACCGCCACGAAGACGGAGAACAAGGTGAAGGGTGGATTCCTTCTGGATGTTGTAGTCGCTCAAGGTGCGACCGTCTTCCAGCTGCTTACCAGCAAAGATAAGTCGCTGCTGGTCAGGGGGAATGCCTTCCTTATCCTGGAT
>JADDON010000870.1:0-10109 GCA_017140175.1 Fusarium staphyleae | reverse complement strand
GGCAGCCACCTTCCAACATATACCTCCTAGCTTAAGTCTGTCCATGCTCTCATCTGGATGGGTAAACAGCCATTGTGTTGATGCGCGAAACTCGTCGCAGCTTGCCATGGCCACAGCAGCCGTTAAGAGTGCATCTTGACCAAGAAGAACAGTCATTCTGTTTCTGAACCAGTCCGCGTCTGTCATGAGACCGGTGCTCAGCTTTTTTTCTGCCGCCAAGCTAGAGGTTGACTTGGTTGCTCCAAGAATAGGATTTATATTGCGAGGATAAAGTTCTCTTCCTCGAGCAAGATGCAGAGACGCAGTAGACCAAGAGTCAACCGGAAATGCCAGGACATGCTTTGAAATGTTGCACTGCCCACAGCTACCTGGGAATCGATCGTAGGCCTCGGTACAGTCCCAAGGGAATACGTCTTGATAGGGATATATCGGCCCTTCGAACCCACCCCAATCATACCAGTATTCAGCGAGGGTATCAAGAATGTCAGAATCGTCATGGCGGCCATAGCGAAACTTGAGGAGATATTCCTCTGTGAGTCCGTTGGGCACGTCGAACTTGGACATGGCTCTCGTCTTGACGTAAGCGCCTGGTCGACAAACAAAGCTCATCAGGTACAGCGGCGCGGGGACACTGGTAGACGACAGGGATACTTGTTGGTCAGCGGTTGAAGGAGTGGCAAAGAGCGATCCAAAGATCCCTCGGTCGATGAGGTTATCGCAGAATGTTTGACAGTTATTGGATTGGAAGTGCCAGCGAAGCTGAACCCCGGGGTCCAGCAGCCGGGTGGTGATGTGTGATATGTAAGTCTCAATCCTCGAGTCCAGGTATCTCTTGAGTTGCAGGACCAAGCGCTCCACGCTCTGTTGCAGAATTATCTCCTTTTCGGTGAAGCTGAGTCCATCTTCAACCAAACGACCACTCTCGTCAATGAAAGCATCAATCAACTTGTCTTCTCCCTCATGATCGAAGAAGCTGCAAAAGGCTCCCCCAGCAATCTGTTTCATGAAGGCTTTGTAGCGCTTCGGCACTCGAGGTCTCACTTGCGAGTGAAGAGCTCGGTCCGCTTCACCGGTGAGAAGCAGACATTGTGTGATGTTCTCATGAGGATCACGGAGAACTTGCAACGAGGGCGGATCACGACTTGTGATGAGAACTCCACCCTTGGTACTAAGAACACATCAGCTTCTATGTTGCAAAGATGAGCAGTCTTGAAGTGATGAACGCACTTGGCGACCCCATTTTCAATAATGATCGGACCAATGCGAAGGGCCATGTGGACGTTTCCGTACGGATATTTCTCAGTTGTCGACCGCAAGTAAACAGGGATGTCTTCGGGGGACTCGGTGCTGAATCCATAAGAGTAGCCAAACTCTGGGACTGACGTCTGGTTCATGTGCCGCAGTTTGCTTGGTTTCTGTTTCGATGGCCTTACAAAACGAGTCGTCTCTGCAGCCTGGCGGTTCTTCTTCTTCAAGTGTAAGAGAGTGCCATGTCTATCAATCTTGGAGCGTGTTGTTGCATACTTGGCTTCCGCAAAGAGATCGGTAATGCAGTATAGCCCGCAACCAGGTCGGCCACCACCCCCTTTGAAGTGTTCCCAGCCATCTAGGTCTGGGTTGACCGGCCATAGAGAACGTAATCGTCCGTCGTTGTCTCTCCGTCTGACAGAGCTACAATAGCAGAGCTTGCGACTCACTGCAGGGGTTAGGGCAGTGGGTAAGCAGCATTGTTTGTACTTTTTGAAGAACTTTGCTTGGCCGTAGTGGGCTTCTCGGTAACAAGTTTCGCAGATAACGATAGCTTCATTGTCGATTTCCTCGAACATGGAACCTCTGATGATGTCTTGACACTCGAAGCAACGCTGTGGCACAAAAACAGGCAGATCCAAGTCATCGTAGGAGGACACTTTAATATGTGCAGAAGCCGGCCTCTTCCAGAAAGAGAGGGCCTCTTCTGGCTCCCGATACTCGATGATTTTATCAATATCGAGGAATTGAGCTGATTGGAGTAGCATGCGCGCTCGTCTCCTTACTGGATCCAAAGGCTCTCGGCTGTTTAGAGATTTGCGAATGTCCTCTTTCATACGCTGGCTCTTCATATTGGCGTACATATCCCAGCCGCGTTCCCGCAGCACCTGGTCGTAGGATGGCGGAGCCTTGGGGGTTTCCTGAGGTGTCTCCTTCGACGATCTATTCTTCTTGTTTCTTTCATGAAACTGCCGTGAAAAGTCGCTGACCTGATCGAGAAACGTGTCGTACCCGTAAACAAGGTCATCCTCTTCATCGGGGAGAGGTCCTGAGTAATCGTCCCTCGATTGCCATCGACGCAAGGTGAGCAACAGATAAGGGAGCTCTCTCTCTACGCCCTGCCAGTACATTCTCAAGAGTTCATTTTTGAGGTGGGTGTTCGCGGGGCCAATAGTCGTGTGAGGTATCTGTGGTGCATCAGTGATATGCTTGCCTCCGATGGAGCTCGACGCGGACGGAATTGCCCGTGAGAAAAACGACGACATGATAGACATAGGCTATGAGTGCTTGGCAGATGCAGAACCAGCTCAGAGAGATTCCAAGGTGAACAATGATGTTATCAACCAGGCTGAGGAGGGTTCAGTGGTAGACTCAGCTGAGGCAGATCAGAAACGCCTTGTCTTGCACTGCCTCGTGACCGTCGAATCAACAGCCAGCATAAGTTTCAGGCTCAATCGCTACTTTGAGAGTCTGCCTTTGCCCCCTCATATTGCTATTCGGTGGACTAGTCTAGTCTAGAGCGTGCGGTATTTGCTTGTTTCTGTCGCCGTCTCATCCGCTTCGATGTCATGAGTTAATGCGTAGTACTGGGTTGTTAAGCACATCTTCGCCCAGCTTATACTGCTACATCTGTTAAGGTATTTATTTTGGCACTTATAGCGCGTTTATCATATTTACATCCAAGTATACAGATAATTCTTCTTAAGGGTCACCTAAATACTACATCTCTGATTGTGACGCAAACCGTTAGTCCAAGCCTGCTGTGTTATAACACCAACTACAGCACAACTACGATGCTAGTACTGGATAGTCGTGTTTTTCGATTCCCAGATTGATGCCACTCCATATCAACACACTGCTAACCCCTCCAGCACTGACACCTTCTCACACCCACCCTCTTTTATAGTGGCCATTTCGTCTGAGCCCATTTCCGACCACAACAGAGAGATTACTCCTGGTGCAGAGTTGGATTATCGCCCTCCTTGGGCATGGGAACAAACAGCCAAGAGATGGATGTTGCGGTTAGGAGCCCGCACAAGACAGGCTGCAAGATGGCGACACCGGAACTGGATGCCGCAAGTCCAGTGATGATGGGGAAGAGACACCCGCCCAGCTGTGCAAAGACGAATACAAAGGCCAAGGCCGTGGACTGGATCCGAGGGCCGAAGAGCTTGGAACCAACCGAGATGCCCTGGATCTGTCAGCAATGATCTCGTGAATTCTCGATCGCCTTACCGTGGCAAAGTAGGGGCCCATGCAGAAACCCAAAAGACTGATGGCGATAGAAGCGGCAATGATGTTCGGGACCCTGAGTTTGTCAGCAACCGTCAAGTTCTAGAGACATAACGTTAGAGACTTACAGCCAGAACAAAACCTGGAGAACAATGCTAATCAGAGTAAAACCAAAGATCATCCTCCGAACCCCAAAGCGGTGGGTTGGTTCAGCAAGTAGCAGTCTGCCGAGCAAGGACCCTCCACTGAATCCAGCAGGGACATATCCCATCGAATTAATATCTCCATCGCGAACGACGACAAGATACTCGACGACCCAGCCGCTGGCTGTGAGAGTAGCGCCGAGGAAGAAGAAGAAGAAGAGACTGAGCAGCCAGACATTCTTGTTCTTGAGCGTTTCCTTGACGAGAGAAGAGGCATCGTCGTTCCTCGAGGCGGGAGTGGTATCGGCTTCCAGCGTCCGCTCGGTGACTGGCTGCTTTCTCTTGATACGCAAAGTGTCCCAGAAAGCCACGACAACAAAGATGACATTGATGACACCAATTCCAAGAGGGAATGTGTAAAAGAGGTACCACCTCGACACGCTTCCCGCAGAGGCAACGCCAGTCGCAACGAAGGGTCCGACAAGACAGCCAGCCATATACATAGCATGGATAAAAGCCAGCCATCGGTGAGACCCCTTGACACCCGCGACAAAGGTATTACCATGGGTGTCCTGGTACGCCTGCCCCAGGCTGGCCAGCCAGAAAGTGATCGTGAACAAAGCAAAAGGCGGTCGCCAAGATCGGAGCGCGTGGGCGATGACCTGCAACACGGCACCCAGTGTGAGCATCGAGCCGAGATCAAAGACCTGGCAGAGATGTGTGTTTGAAAAGGCGCCAAAGAACCAGCCCATGAAGTTCGCACCGTAACTACGATTTGTTAGTCCGGTATTTCCGTAGCTGGCTTTGATGTATACCCACACCGACGACACAATGGCCGTGTTAACTCCGTAGTCGCGGATTACATGCGGAACCAGGGCTCCTATACTGCCGTCGTTAACTCCAGCGACAAAGAAGGAGAAGCCAGCGCTCATGATCTTGAGCAGCTCCCCGCGGCTGGGCTTGTCGGTGGCATTCTGAGGATTCGCGTCGTTCAACGCGTTTCTCGCTGAGTCTGGGGACGGTGGTGATTGACTATGGAGCTCAAACGTCGCGGGGACGCTGCGTGACTCGGTCTGCGTTACGGTCGCCATCTTGACAGATTCTCAGTGCATTGGAAGAGTTGGGAAGCTGATGTGATGTGATGATACTGTTGGTTTTGTTCTTTCAGCCGGTCGATTCTCGGTTACACGTCGGATCGAGGCATCGCGGTGTGCGAGTCAAGGATTCCCGCTTCTCCTCGTGGGAACGATCACCATCTCGCCAAGCCAACAAGGCAACCCCGGGCCGACATGGCTGAATGACGGCGAGTCTTCGGTATATTCGGATGGTTAGTTAAGCAGTTTACCCTAAACAATCAGTTTGAACTGGCAAAATCGAACAGACGCTGGCTCTGGACGTTAGCTATTACTGCGACCGGTGGGAAATATGGAGAGGTAATTGAGCAAAGCGAAAGCAACGAAACATGTGTAAGAGCAGTGAGATTACGGTATGCTGGATACCAAAAGAGATAACTAGGAAGAATTATACCATGATAGGTGTCTGGAATAATTATCTTGTTGTTTGAAGCTGGAACGGCATATAAGTAAGACAAACACAAAGACAGAGACAAAAGCACAGAAAGCAGTGAGGTACCCTACAGATAACTGGGAGCCGTAGACGTCAAATAAAGCAGTAGTATCATTTAACTCAAAGCAGCACAAAGTCACAGTACTCTTGACCTTGCCGTCCCACGTGGCGACTCTAAAGTGAGCAGAGCCAGGATGGAATCACCTCTTCTAACTTAGCATCATATTCCGCCGACTTGGCACTCTTCTCACAAGACGCGATTCCTATTGCTATGTGATCATAGACCCCAACAACGCGCCCAGCCCACTAATTTAGCATCAAGCTAGCACGCTTTACCCCATGCTGCTTATGAGCTTATTTTGTGGCCAGGTAGATCGCGACGAGATCAACCGTTTTGCCGCCAATATGAGCTCTCGCCTTATGACCTTCCCCTTGGGGCAGTCATCTTGTATGCGATCGCCGCCATCTGGATGGTTTCGTGCGTCCAGGATTCGATGTCGACATCGAGTGCCAATGCTCGCCAAGATTCCTCCAAGCCAATCCTTTGGAGTGGCCCAGGAGAAAAGAGGAAGGACGACAACGAAACAAGGGATGGCTTGATGAACTTTTGGACATGCTAACTTACTTACATGCCAGTTGCATTGAGGCACGGTAGGATGAGCACCCTGTTATGCTTATTCTGCAGTTATACCGACCATGGGATAGCCTTGTCTCACGTCAAACACGTTGCACGTCACTGCAGGACTTGATGGCGTTCAATCTACCACCCGCTGCTGCTTTAAATACCTTCATGAGCCGCCCCGAGATGGCCGTATCATCCAACCGCCACACAGCCTCGACATGGCACACCGAAGAAAGGAGGCGCAGGCCTTTGACCATGGGTTCAAAGGGGGCAGCGAAGAAGAACGACACACCGACAATGAGAGCACCATCGACGCGCAGAACTTCTCATACACTGAGGATCGCAAGATTGGCATCACCGGTGCCGTCTTCCTCATCTTGAACAAGATGATCGGAACTGGAAGTGAGTGATAGGTACCATGCCCCCCGAGGTTCATCACTAACTGGTCAGTTTTCTCGACGCCCTCGAGTATCTTTGCGGCAACAGGCTCGGTCGGAATCAGCCTCATGCTCTGGGTTATCGGTGGCTTCCTCACCTTCTGCGGTCTCAGCGTGTTTCTCGAGTTCGGACTTGCGATCCCCCGTTCGGGCGGCGAGAAGAACTATCTCGAGCGCGTGTACCGTCGACCCAAATACCTGGCCACCTGCGTCCTGGCCTCACAGATGATCCTTCTTGGCTTCTCATCAGGCAACTCCCTGGCTTTCGGCCGGTACTGCCTGTTCGCCTCTGGCAGGGAGGTCCCAGATGGCTGGGAAGCGCGCGGCATTGCCGTTGCGTGCATCACCTTTGCTGTTGCGCTGCACAGCACCTTGCCAAAATGGGGTATCCGGCTCTTCAACGTATTGGGCGTCTTCAAGGTAGTCATTCTCTTGTTCATCGTCTTTGCTGGATTCGCCGCTCTCGCGGGCCATCGTCGGGTGCCGAACCCTCACAACTTTGATAATGCTTTCAGGATCGAGGAGGGAGATGGCTACGGAGGTGGAGGGGCATATGCGTACTCCAACGCCCTTCTCAACATTATCTACAGCTACAAAGGCTGGGAGAACGCCAACTACGTTGTCAGCGAGCTCAAACACCCTCGAAAGACGCTCGCAATCGCCGCACCCATCGCCATCGGGGGCGTCACCATTCTCTACGCGCTGGCCAACGTCGCCTACTTTGCCGCCATTCCCAAGTCTGACCTAGCCAAGTCCGAGGTCATCGTCGCTGGCCTCTTTTTCCGCAACATCTTTGGCGAGAGCGCGGCTGCTCGCAGCTTGCCTGCGTTTGTCGCCTTGAGCAACATGGGAAATGTCTTGGCTGTGTCGTTTGCCCACGCGCGACTTAACCAGGAGCTGGCCAAAGAGGGTATGTTGCCTTTTAGTCGTTTCTGGGCGTCGAATAGGCCCTTTAATGCTCCAGCTGCGTCTGTAAGTCATTGATACTCTCGACACTCCAGAGCTTCGCTAACAATGACAGCTTTTTCTCCACTGGATCGTCACCGTGATTGTCCTCCTCGCACCACCTGCAGGCCCGGCGTACAACTTTATTGTCAATTTGTATGTCTACTATATCCGTACCTTCATACATACAGTTGCTAATCCGTCAGATACACCTATCCTGGAGCTTGGATCAACGCCTTTGTCACCGCTGGCCTCATCTATCTCCACTTCAAGAAGTCCGAGAACTGGACGTCACCCTGGCACACATACCTTCCGATCTCAATCATCTACCTATTGGCCAATATCTTCCTTGCCTTTGTCCCATTCATCCCTCCAGAAGGCAGCTGGAACGCTGATGGCTATCCGTACTATGTGTTCCCTGTCGTCGGCGTTGGTGTCTTGATCCTGGGAGGTATTTACTGGACCTTCTGGACAAAGATTATCCCTCGCTTTGGAGGCTACAAAGTCGTTGCTGAACGAAGTTTCGATGACCAAGGCAACGAAGTTGTTCGTTATCGCAAAGTTTCGGTCAAGTCGGATTAAGTGATGACTGTTGTAATGCTGGGACAAATCGGTCGATGATCAAGTATTTAGGCATTTTGAATGCTTATCTACAAGCAACTGGACTGTGATATTCAACCACTATGATAGAGGACTCTATAGTAGACTAGTCTAGCCAGATTCAAGCAGTTGAATAGCAATTAATTTATTTATCTTATAAATGAAACACATTATCAACGGTTACATTCAATGTTTAACTAAGGACATGATAAGAAGGGGAATAAGTCCTTATCAAGGGAACATGCTCCATTACATACCAGGACAAAGACTTTATTATGAAGGATAATGTGGTCCTATAGTAGATTCTCCAATGCAGCAAATTAGACTCACCAAAACGGATCAGAACGAGGCTATCCCTGGCGCCCCTACTGCGGGACGACGTCTGCAGAGACACAATGCCTAAAGTGTGCTTCATCATGTTTAGAATCTAAGCCTTAAACTGGAGAAGATTGGTAAATTTGACGTTTTAGGTATATATGTCTTACAACAACTACAAAGAGCAAAAGAGTCCATGCTACGCAACGTGAGAAACTCCGCCTAATGCTTTTTGATAATCATCCAAGTATACCGGGTTTATTATATGCAAGATACCACTACTTAGTGTCTAGCACTAGATCCGTTTATATAGGGGCTAAATTATGTTAGGAACATATAACTAACGTGCTTCATTAGAAACAGAAGATCTGGTCAGTCATCTTGGCTGCAGCTCCAGGCAGCTCAAACCCCAGGTTCACCAGTGCCTTCTTCGCGGCAGCAACCATACCTGGCGGACCACACAGCATGACCTTGGAGTCTGGCCCGGGCGCTGGGAACTTCTCAGCCATGAGCTGCTGTGTCACATAACCAGTACCATATATCCAGTCGCTTGGCGCAGTGTCGAGTAGGTAATACAGCTTAAAGTTCTGCGGGTATCTGCGAGCGAACGTCTCGAGTTCGTCCCTGAGAAGGATATCTTCCTCTGATCGGTTGGCGTAGACAAGGCTGACCTCGGTAAGATCACGATCGTCCTCACAGATGGCGCGGATGATCTGGAACATGGGAGTAATGCCGGTTCCGCCAGCAAGCATGCCGATCTTTGTGCAGAGGCCGCGTTGATATCGCATAGCGCCCTTTGGTCCCCGGAAGAGTGCCTCTTCACCAACTTGGAGATTGGCCAGGTAGCTTCCGGTGAGTTGCCCATCTGGATAGCATCTGACGACGAGCTCCAGAGTTCCGAGATCAGAGTTGTTGGAAATGGGCGTGTATGACCGATTGATCGACTTGCCGTTCACGTCTGCTTTGATGGCCAGATGCTGACCGATGGGCAGGCCCAGGATCGTTGTAGGCGTAGGGAGGGTGAAAACTAGACGATAGACGTTGGGAGCGATCAACACTTTTTCGGTTAACGGGAGGGCGTGGTATGCCGTTGAGTCGAGCCATCCTCGCTGAATAAGAGGGTTGGGCCTAACAGCTTTTGGCATCTTTTTGTGAGGTGCATAGCTCATGAAACCGCCTTCTTCGAAATGAAGAAGCTTGGAGAGCCTCTTTGCTATCATAGTACCGGCCACGGTGAATAGAGCAGAGGCAAGTAGAAACCCTTCGAAGAAGCCCAGTCCCGAGTGTCCTGGTCTGGAGATGCTGAATTTGGGTAGCAGATTCAAGGCTCCGGGGCTGATTCGGTGAGCCTGATGCCATGCAACGGCACCAATTGACAGAGTAGCTGCTGCTGCAATGGCACTTGGAGCCAGACCTCCCTTGCTGACCTTGGGCAAGATGGCTTTGGCCTTCAGTGTGACGGGCTTGGGTGCTCCTCTTTTTGCAATTCCGCTGTACTTGCCGACACGATACTCGGCCATTATCTCAAAGGCATCTTCAGAGTGTCCGGCGTTGTCAAAGTCTACAGTGGCATCCTTTCCTGCAGCCTCGACGAGGATGTCTGCGCCGCCAGGATGGTCGTGGATGTATTTTGTGACGTCGTAGACTACACTCCTCAGCATATGGGCTTTGGTGAAAGTAGAGCAGAGCGCTTGACATACCTTGGCCTTGGATTACCATCCAGCAGTCCTGGCCGCTGTTGTGAGCGGCCACCTCCTTGGCTGTGAAGCTTCGCTCTTCTTCGGCCATGTTGAACGAGTGTTGCAGCGTGTGAGTATCGATCGGTGTACACCAAGGAGGCAAGGTAATATAACGGGTCAAGTTGGTAAAGAGATACTCTAACTTATTGTCGCAAACAATGGCCAATCGACAGCTTCCCATTAGAACGTGCCGAGGCTCAAGGACCTTTTTCGGCCGATACTCGCATCGTCTGTCCCGGAGTTACGGGCGACCATGTCTACA
>JADDON010000087.1:0-108966 GCA_017140175.1 Fusarium staphyleae | reverse complement strand
GGCACAGGTGCAGGGGCTGCGGGAGCGGCCCATTCATTCCCACCCCAGACGTCAGCACCAGAGAATCCCCCAAAGGGGTTAAAGACAGAACCGCTAGTGGCCGGAGCGGTTGGCTTGGGCGGAGGGGATGTGGTTACTGGAGCGGAGAGATCAAAGAGATCACCCATGGCGGAGGAGGGCTGAGCTGGCTTAGAGATGGGAGCGGTGGAAGCAGGCGAGGGAGAGGAGAAACCGCCAAAGGCGGAAAAGTCGGAGGGCTGCTTCTGATACGAAGGGGCAGCAGACTGAGATGGCTTGTTATCAAAGAAACTGCCTCCTCCGAGGCCACCAAACGCGTTGTTGCTCGACGTGGTGCGGTTGGCGGTACCAAGGCTGGCAAACGGGTCGGGAGCGGCGGGTTTAGGCGTGTTCGAGATACTAAGGCCACCGAAAGCATCGTTGAAACCGCCAACCGAGCCTTGGGGGTTGTGGCCCATAGTGGGCGAGGCCATTCCACCGAAGCCCCCGGCAGATGGCGGCTGCTGCGGTTGAGGCTGAGCCTGTGGCCGGGGAGCAGTGGCGTACAGAGATAGGATCGACTGCTTTAGATCAGGACGAGACTGTCCGCCCGGAGCGGTACCTGTTGTGCTAGCTGGCCGTGGAGGAGCCGCTGGCTCACCAAAGAAGTCGAGTCCAAGCAGCGAGTCTTTCGTACTTGTAGCTCTCGGGGGAGCCGGCTCGCCCTTGGGAGCGACCTTAGCAGCAGAAGGAGCAGCACTACTGGGTCGTACAGGAACGGGATCTCCGCCGATGAGATCTCCTTGAGGCGCAGGAATAGCGCTGGGTGCTTGTGATGGGCCCGTCGAGCCCTTCCTAATGGACTCCTTGCGCTGTATATCCTGCTTCTCCTTAACCAGGCTCAGAGGCACGTCATCGTCGCCATCGACATCGAGTGATGCGGGATTGGGCATTGGGCCATCCATGACCCAGCGTTTGAGCTCGTACTTTGTTCGGATAAAGTTCTCGATCTTTGCTTCGGAGGGAGCGTGGCCTGCTGCCAGCTTGGCCTCCCAGTACTTGTTGGCGCGGGCATTGCCCCAACTCAGGATGCTCTGCAACTGTTCGTCGGTCCAGGAATCGAGGTCGACTGACTTGACACGGCTGATGTGGGTGCCCATGCCACGATGGATGCCCGAGCACCGGATGCAGATAAAGACGCCTAGGTTCCAGCTGGCCCATCGAGGGTCTAGACAAGTCAGCATCCAAAGAATCACAGCCATCATTACGTATGGTTCAACATACGTTTGTTCCTTTTGCAATCGGCGCAGACTTTATTGGCCTCCAGCTTGAGGAGGCTCTTGATGGTAGCTTGGTTTTGCGCCGCCCGTTCGGCAGCGGGGTTCGGTGCCCTCCTGGACATGGCGGTGGAATATAGAGGGGCGTAACACTGAAGATTGGAGGATGGCTCGTCACGTATGTAGAGGTGAAGTGATTCGGGGAGGCGCTCCTCAGGACCAGAAACGTTGAAAGTGGCAACCTGGAGTCGAAACTGTGTGCCTAGAATTAGGAGGTCGAGTCGAGTAACGTTGAATAGGGAGGTGCCAAGGTGGTCAGTGTCGGTGGTGTTTAGTTCGCTGCCCAGCGCGCTAGCGCATGGCCAATTAAGGTACCTGACACTTTAAAGGTGGTAAAGAGGTACCTACATCAGCCACAGATAACGTCGGGCTCACAGTGGATAACTCGATATAGCTTGGGCGTTTCAAACGAGGACAAACAAAGAAAAACATAGGCAAGAAATATTAAGAGACATTTTTTATTTACGTAGTAAGATTTGGGCACTACAGAGTATGTATCAGTGTATTCATGCAAGCCCGGCCAAGTGATCCATAAGAAACTTGTGTCTTCTCAGCCACATTGACGAATGCTAGTGGGGTGCATGAGACATCATGAATCTTACATCATGACTAAGGTAGTTAGTTAGTAGTAGTACCTTAACCCCATTGACAGTCTAGACAGTAACACAATTCCAAGCACACAAAGGAGACCCAGTAATTTAGCTGAACGCTTTCATGTCTTTAGATGCAATGGCGGGATATCAACAGCTTACAGACAGGGATAAGGCGTGGCTGAGCCGCGCCTCCGCTAGAGTTGATGATGCATTCTCACTCGATTCCACATCTGTGATTTGTCACGTCTTATTGCCACTAGCTACTGTACAACTTGGGTTATCAACTGTTGAGATCATCAACCTCCAAATCTCTTCCTGTAGCAATCACATATTATAAAGATTCCATACTCCCAATTCATTATCCTGAAACCTCATTGTCAATGCGCTTCTCTCCATTCTTATCCTCCCTCATCTACACATTCTCAAACTTGACTCGTGTGAGACCCCCACCCTCACACATTGCGCTTCGTTCAGTTCCTCTCCGGTCCATGTCTGGCATTCCCTTCCTGGGCGCTCTATTCAGCTCTTCATCCAAGTCTTCTTCCAACATGTCTTTTCCCGACCAGCGCACCAACGACGAGTGGCGAGCCGTCCTCAACAAAGGTATGCTGAGCTTCTACAACCTTAGCTCAAGAGCACATACTAATGATATCCAGAGCAATTCCGCATTCTCCGTGAAAAGGGAACCGAGGCTCCTGGCTCAGGCAAGTTTGACAAGCACTACCCCGAGCAGGGCGTCTATACCTGCGCGGGCTGCGATACGCCGCTCTACAAGGCGAGCCACAAGTTCACCTCGGGCTGCGGATGGCCCGCCTACTTTGACAGTATCCCCGGCGCCGTCGTCCGCCATGAGGACCGCACCTTCGGTATGGCGCGCACCGAGATTGTATGCGCCAACTGCGGTGGTCATTTGGGGCATGTCTTCAAGGGCGAAGGGTTCGATACGCCCACGGATGAGCGTCATTGTGTGAACAGCGTCAGTCTGAGCTTTTCGCCTGACGACAAGAAGGTTGTGGACAAGCCAGAGAGCAAAGTTTGAGTTGAGTGAATAGTGTGCGAGGCGCAGTTATCTACTTGTGGTAGCGGTTTTACGAGCGAGTGTGGAGTTGGGGAAGTGTAGAGGAGCTTGGTGTACTAGTCTATGTAGTCCAGATTGGGTGTTTTCAAAGATGGTAATCCGTCAATCGCAATATCACACGATGATGAAGGATACAACTTATAGTTACCTGTGGTGTTTCTATTGTTGCCCTCCTGCGATGCTTTTTGTACTATGGCCCAAGGAACGCTAGATTTGTGTTCAAATTGAATTCAGTCTCAACTAGGTCAATGTCAGTCAAAAGTCTCTGGAAAACACAACCACTCCTCGTTATCCTCGTCCCAGTGTCGAAACTGCTGAGTCTCTTGGTGTCACGTCCAGTATCCGTCCCCCACCTCGCTGTCCTCGGAAAACACGATCTCGATAAGCTATAGCTATGGATCTGCGACAAGTATTAGACAGCACAGGCAAAGAAACCGGTCAAATCTACAAGAGGAATAAATATGTTGACAGATAATGCTCCTAGATTCCGACCCGGGCATCGTTTTATGCTCTGACAGTTTTGTCCCCACGACGCAACTCGAAAATGGGCGGCATTTCTCAAAGTCAAGAAAGGACCTTAAGCCAGAATGAGGCGGGCATGACATGCCAACTCAGGGCTTAGCTTGGAAACTACATGATGTGGCATCGTAGCTCGTCAGAGCCTGGTGCCCGAGAGATACTGTCCAAACGTACATGGCAAGGCGCAGCAGCAGAAGATGCCAGTGATCACATACCTAGTCAAACGTTACCACCAATACAAGACAATGCACAGCTACACGTTTAATGCGGAGACGACATTGCAACGCCACATAGGACTGTTGAACTGACAAGATGATTGGAATTGTGACATGTGCACTGAATACGAGGATCGTTTGAGGCTCTTCACTATGATCTCCCAGCCGAGCCTATCTGATGTCGAGACAAGCCAGGCTTTTGATAAGACACGATGACACAGCCTCGTTGATGATGGCGCTGCACAGTTGAGCGAATCAGCTAAAATAAAATCGGTAGACGAATTCGACCTGGCTTGAGAATCCTTGTCGCCATGCGTTGTTTCATGAGACAGGACTGGCGGGCCTTGACGCACCTCGATGGTTCAGAATCCGCCTTGTACGAGCAAAGGCAGGCTGGGCTTAGCATGGCCGAATCATTGGACTTGACATATTCATTCTAGCTGTCGGTGTGTTGTTGCCTTGAGTTTCAAACCAGAGCAAAAGAGCGTGATCGTTCTTTAAGTACTAACTAGACTAGAACTCAACACCAAACACTACATTTTCCAATCCATCTATCGACGATAAAGTCAGCTGCCCCGGCCACCACGCAACGGGTATATGAACTAACTTAACATATTTACCTCGAAGCTTATTTACATTTCTTGGAACCTACCTATTTTCGGGCCTTCAATTCATTCACCTGGATCTCTTTTTTGGCAGTGTGCCCAGTCAACATTTCCACCCAGGAGTCTTGATGGGTACTTGGCGGCGACAACGTAACCCGAGCTCGACAGCTCGCAAAAACGTTACACTGAAGCTGCCTTGGATCGAGCAAGCACTCGAGCATGATACGCCAAGGTCATCATCGAGCTTTTTTAGTTCGGGCATGCAACGTCGAAGAAGGCGTCGAAGAAGCTCATCCAACGCTGATAGTAGCTCGCCGGTCACAGGACTATTGAGCTCGGATAGATTCGACACTCAAACGCAGACACTGCAGTCAGAGCATGACTTCGTACCAATTACCGCCGCATTCCCCGGTTATCTGCCGTCCACGCCTGGATTAAGTGTGTCCATGACTGACATGTCTGCGGCGGACGTGTTTGGAGAATCTTCGATGATAAATGATATCTATCGTCAGCCTTTTCCGATGACCCCGCAATGTTCATCGACAGCTTTGGTCAGAGAGGGCGACATGCTTCGAATTTCTGTTCAGACTCGCACAACCCAGGTTCCGTGCATCGTCAAGTGCTGTCCCAGCAGTCGCGGGAGCGTCGCAGACGAAGAATTTGCTCGCGCTTGGGCTGTCAACGTTCATCCTGTTCCTGAGCCGCGATGGAACGACGCCAAGCACTCATGTATATTAGACGTGATTGATGTGGAAAAGATCGGAACCACCAAGAAGAGGCTCAATATGCCCCTTGCGAAGTTTTCAGACCAACGCTTCAAGGTCGAATTAGGCCTTGATGCAATGACATCGCTGGGTTTGGTTTCTGAAGATGTAAATTGTGAGTTGAGATCCCCGCCGTAGTACTTTTACATTCCCGCTGATAAGCCCGCTAGATCCCCCACCATCGCAGCTCCCGGTTTCATGGTCAGCTCCTGCCAGTCAATCTGCCTCGGCCAACCTGGATCAGATGAATCTCTGGGGAAGTCACCTCGTATCTGCGCCTTCCATATTTGGAGAAGCTGAAAGGCCGAAACATCTTTCTTTAACAATTCCTGAAATCAAGATTGATGCTCCCTCGCTTGACCTGCCAAGCCCAAGCTACCTAGACGGCTCAACCTCTGCTGACGACTCGGGTTCCAACTGGGACATGGCTTCGACAGCGTCCTTTTCTTTCCAGGACGACGACAAAATCACGTGGAGTCCTGGTCTCTAAACTGGGCTCACAATGAAGGTCTCCTTCCAGCAAGGATGAGCTACGGAGTACAGAGTATCATGACCAGAAATGAGCCCAGGTTCCTTCATCGGGAGGAAGGCCTAGAATCTATGTTAGTTAGTCTAGGGTTTTGGCTAGATATCTATTATGTTAGCTGATCTAAATTCTGGGGGTCTTTGAGTGAGGAGCGAACAGCATTCGGAGGCTCTCCTAGAATGTTTACAAATTTCCTCGTGAAAACACCCAACGTACACCACATGCTTCACATGGACGCTTAGAATATCACACTTCTTGTACTGTATCATGGCAATGTCCTCGTGACGCACCCGGGCTTTTATCCCCACACGCCGAAAGCTGGGGACCTGGCATGTGAGAGACGCTAAAAGTGGCGCTAGAAAGTGCCAAGCCTGGGGCGACAAGATGCCTCGGTCGCGGCGGGTCCTTTACGCAACTCTCATACAACCTCGACTTCTCCTTGCGACCCCATGGTCAACTTTTCTTCCTTATTGTCACAACATCCGAGGTCTACCGAGATCCTTCTTGTATAACTGTCGCCCTTCGTGCTCTTCTCTTGCCTATTGCCCTTACATATCTCCAACCTCTTCACCTACATTCCTAACCCAACCTTACAGACAAGATGGGTGGTATGTCGCATCCACCTCCTCCACTACTAGAGTTGACCTAATGTGCCCTGATAGCTATCGACCGACTCTCGCAGATCGGGGGCCAGATCTCTGGTAACCCAACCGCCGGCGGCCGTGGCAAGATCCTCGAGAAGAACCCTGACGATGTATGCATAGCCCGCGTAACTTAGACGGCTACATTACTAAAGTTACGCAGATCGTCGTCACTGCCTGCTGTCGAAGCGCCTTCACCAAGGGAGGCAAAGGCGGATTCAAGGATACTCAGGCTGCCGATATTCTCGCAGGTGTCCTCAAGGATCTCATCAACCGCTCCAGGATCAACCCTGCGCTCGTTGAAGACCTGTGTGTCGGAACTGTGCTGGCCCCCGGCGGTGGCGCGACCGAGATGCGCGCTGCTAGCTTGGTTGCTGGCTTCCCCGAGTCAACTGCTGTCCGTACGCTTAACCGACAGTGCTCCTCTGGACTGCAAGCCTGCGTCGATGTGGCAAACCAGATCAAGACCGGCATGATTGACGTCGGCATTGGTGCTGGTGTTGAGAGCATGTCCACTCAATACGGGTAAGCCCTCTCAGTTACAATCACGAACAAGGCTAACAAGTCAGTCCTGGAGCCGTGACCGAATTCTCGGAACTCCTCGAGAGCCACCCCGAAGCTGCCAACTGCAAGGTCCCCATGGGTGTCTTGTCTGAGCAGATGGCCAAGGACCTTGGCATCAACCGAGCTTCACAAGATGCCTTTGCTGCTTCATCATACCAAAAGGCCGTCAAGGCTCAGAAGGACGGTCTCTTCGACCAGGAGATCTCTCCTCTCAGGGTTAAGTTCGAGGACAAGGAGGGCAATACTAAGGAGATCACTGTCGCCAAGGACGACGGAATTCGAGATGGCATCACCACCGAGTCTCTGGGCAAGATCCGACCGGCATTTGCCAAGGACGGCTCCATACACGCTGGTAACGCCAGCCAAATCTCGGATGGTGCCGCCGCCGTGCTGCTCATGAAGCGTTCCACGGCGGAGAAGCTGGGACAGAAGATCCTCGGCAAGTATGTGTGCGCCTCGATCGTGGGCGTCAAGCCTCTGCTTATGGGCCAGGGTCCGTGGAAGGCCATCCCTAAGGCCCTGGACCTGGCTGGCATTTCCAAGGACGATGTAGATATCTGGGAAATTAACGAGGCATTCGCCAGCCAGTGTCTGTGGTGCGCAAATGAGTTGGGTATTCCTCAAGAAAAGATCAACCCCAAGGGTGGTGCTATCGCCTTTGGCCACCCTCTGGGGTGTACCGGTGCCCGACAAGTCTCAACTCTTCTGTATGAGCTGAAGAGGACGGGCCAAAAGGTTGGCGCAACCTCCATGTGTATTGGAACTGGTATGGGTATGGCTGCCATTTGGGTGGCCGAGTAAGAAAACATTTGTATGAATACTATCACTGCATATTTATCCGGTTAGCTAGTGGGAATTCGTCATTATTTACATCAAGACTTTTATGGATGATATAAATCAGAAACCCTCTATCTTGGTACCAATGTTCTTGTCGTTCGCAACGTCCACCATGTGCATACCTACAACGAGGTCCATAAGTCCGAGACCGACACTTTTGTAGATAACAGTCCCGTCACGTAGCCATCGCAAAAGATGGTCCTCCGTTTTCCTCTTTTCATTCTCGGAAGAGCCGCTAGAACTCTTTCGCTTTCCAAAGAAGGATCCAGACTTGCGAGATTCTGAGCCTACCGAACTGATAGGGCTGGTGGTGGTATCGCTGGCGTTGCTTCCAAATACCGTTGACATGGAAGGGGTCCTATCATGGAGGTCTAGCTTGTCCATGTCTGAAGAAACAGATGCCTGGCTACTGGTAGGGCCGTCGGATTCTTCTACAGCCAAGCGGTGAAGCATGACAAGTTCTCCAAGCCTAAAGACGTTAGCAAGTTATAACTTCAGGCTAGGACAACTTACTCAACAAGTTGACGAGGGCCGATATTGGCGGCGATAATCTCACCCGCTTCTTTGAGGACGCCTTGGATGTTATCCACGACGATAACTCCACCTTCGGGGGCATGTTTGTGAAAGTGTCGGTGAGGTTTATCGTGCTGCTTGACAGCTAACTGGAGAAGGTCATCTGGGAGCTCCCTCATCTCGGGCGTGTAGCTGCCAACAGCGATGATCAAACGTCCTTTCTTCCGTCCTTCGTGAGAGGTCAAGATGGACCCGTCAAACAGATCCTCCTGTGACGGTGTGCAGCAGTAGATAACGTCGGCGTCACGCATTTGCTCCTTGAGCAGACGCTGGTACTCATGAAACGCAGGAATCAAGAGTCCGAACTTTGTCTCGCTCCAGCCCTCGCGGTGTTTGGTTTCAGGTGGGATTTGAGCGAATCTCTTGAGTAAGCCAGTGGCATTCTCGGACCAGCGACGGTTGATGATGTGGATTTTCTTGATCGTGCTGCCACGCATCATGAGGGCGAGTCGAATGTGCCAGTAGGCCTGGAGACCGCTCCCAAAGACGGTTAGAGTCTTGACGTGGTTGCGACGGGCCAAAAGACATGTTGATGCCAGGGCCGTACGGAAAGCTGTCAGGGCGCTGGCTCCAACAATTCCCATTGGAGACCCGTCTGGCCTGAACAGATTAACAACTCCTCGAGGACTGATGGACTGAACACTATCATCCTGGGTAGCTTCTGCAGAGCTCAGAGATATCACTAGTAGCGGATGTTAGCTTAGCCAGCCTCGGTGTCTCGCGAGACCTCACCTTTACAGCCCATTCCACATGGAGCACAAGAGGGCATGTAAAGGGTTTGTGCCTGCGTTTCAGGGTGCATAGTTGTAATTCGCTCGGGTTGTTGAAAGGCTTCCTCTAGAGCTGCCACACCGGTAGAGAACTCATGGAGGGAAGAAGCCAGTACATGGCGAAACTCATCCAGTTCATCCACCGTGAGGCCTTCTAAGATAGTGTTGACCTGGTCATCGGAAAGGACGGTGTAAGTCATGCTGCTGCTGTTGAACGTTGTCCCGCAGTAACGGTTTTGCAAGACCGAAGTTGGTAACGGAAATAGGACCAGGGTCTAGAGGTGTCAAAGATAAGCTCCGGGCCTTGACGGTAGGCAAATCAGATATATCCAGTAGAGTCGAGGTCGATGCTTGATAAGCTGAGTTGAGCTTGATGGTTGAGGGATGATGTAACGGACGGCCTTGCTAAGCTTCGGCGGGAATATCGGGTCCACCTATACCCGTAGGCCGGAACGGCGATATCGCGAAGACGAGCCATCTTGGTAGGAGCTAGATGAAGTTGAGGGTATTCGCAGAGCTTTTTATCAAGGTCTCCTTCAGACGGTAGGTCTAGATCTCCTATGGGTTGTATTCCGTAAGTTATTTGCATTAATTGGCTCTGTGGCTAAGACTATTCTAAGTGATGTGATGGTTGGTCAAGCCGCATACTCTACTGATTCATATCATCAATGACGCAAAGCTTCAGCCCAAATGCTTGATGAGGATTGAAGCTCATCTTCAGTTTCTATGTTCATTGCCCCAGCTACATGGAGTAATATGGAGCTGCCAAGCACGCTGCTCCGGATTAACAGAAATGTATAGGGTAAACACATCTTGGCGAGGTTGTCCCCAGCTGTGATGCTCATGTCAGCATTCGCTTGGCAAAAGCATGGCTCAGTGCGGCGATGCCGCGTAGTCAACATACGTCAGTTGGCAGTGCAGACGGCAAAGAATGAGGATGCCTAGACTTGAAAGAAATATATATTTGGCGCTACATGAAGAAGATGACACAGGTAAGTTAGGTCTACGGAGTACGTACTAACGTTACTCACTTGTTGACACTGAAACACTCATACCATTGCCGTCTAGGTTCCTTGTCTCATCTTAACTCCCCACCCAGTCAGTCCCTGGGCATCCATCAATAAGTACCTAACGTTAGTGGACATCCCCTATTAACGGGCCTCAACGTTACACGCCCAGGTCCAATCAGCGCCCTCTGTCCTTTCAATACCCGCCATCAGTAACGAAGGGTCACCCCGTGGAACCCTCCACTTGCCTGCTGTTGACAACCTGGAGCCAAGCCCTGCGCCAGCCTCAAAATTGGGGACCAGCGAACTCCTTTGCGAAAAGGCTACGTGCATCATTTCCCACGTCACCACGATCAAACCTCCACCTTCATCGACTCTGACCATCGTCGGCGCAAGCACAAAACGACCTGCACGTTCGATCCCGCTCCGTCGATATCCCAGTTCAACTTATCCGATTGCATTGATTAAGCTGCGTGCGCGACTCTTCTCTCGTCCCTGAATACGAGACGCTCGACGTAAGCTGGCAAGATGACGCTCAAGGAGGAATTTCAGACGCGGAACTTCAGTATGTGGTTCTGAGTTATATGTAGCGGCTGAGTCGTGATGCTAATATGCGCGATAGGTATTTATGGACAATGGTGAGCTTCGAGCCTTCGGCCTCTCGAGCTTCGACAACAGCGATCGAGTTGCCTCTGTACGGCGATGAACTGAATATGCGCCCGAGCTAACAATGAGTGAATACAGGCTCGGAATTCTCTCCATGATCATTTGTCTGGCTGTTGGAATCGCCAATATCTTCTCCTTCAATGCTGTCCGCATCATCTTCTGCGCGTTCGCCATGTATGTCTCCTCCGGAGCTTGCGCCCAGGCACGATAAGCTCCAATGCTAACAAGAAACAGCGCGTCGGCTTTCGTCATCTTGTTTATCGAGGTTCCCCTGCTCCTCCGAATCTGCCCAACCTCGGCCAAGTTTGACGAAGTCATCCGCAAGATCTCGACCAACTACATGCGCGCAGCCGCCTACGGTGTCATGTCTGCTCTGCAGTTCGTCAGTAACGTTTCGGGCCCCAGCAGTTTGATTGCCGCCGCCGTTTTTCTGCTGCTTGCAGCCCTCTGCTACCTGCTCGCCGCTATCAAGGGCCAGGCCTTTGTTGGCAGCAAGACCCTTGGCGGCCAAGGCGTTGCTCAGATGATTGTGTAAACACGACATCTGCTGCTGCATAGGCAATAGTGGCGTATCAGGGAGCTGTGTGTGAGGAGAGTGCGCAAAATGCACCAGCATGACGGACACGGAGACATTCGTAATGAAAGAAGCTCGGAGGTATCTGACGAGGAACCCGCTTAACTATTCGATGAGTTGCGGTCTCTGTCGAGAGCAGTGGCCTGTATACCCGGCTGGAATTCGGCGTCTGGGACGAGGAACGGCTTACGTTTTGATTGCAGCTGAATATGTTTTTGAAAGGATGGGTGTTGACCGTTATTCAAGTTAGATCGTTGAATTGATTCCATGCATTTGTCTGGTATGCCATGTCCCCGCGAGAGAGTAGGCGGCAATATCTCTGTACTATGTACAGTGTACAAGAACAATGCTGATGCTTCGATAGTGGGAAACTCCAAGACAAAGAGGATTCATTGGTGCCCCGAAATAACACTGTTTGCCTTCAATTCACATGGGGTCAGATGCCACCGTCTGCAGCGCCATGGCCCAAAGTATCCATTGGCGGCGTCAAGGAACAAGCCAGCGTATGCTGAAGACAAAGAAGGATAAGAGCACAATCCTACAAACTTACCTGAGATGGAGCATAGCTGGAGTCCTTGCCCCGTGATGTACAAAATTTACAAACCTACCACTAGAGATGATTAGGTATTTGGATGGTGGAGACGGCAGTATCGAGACCCAAGAGACATCGCTTGCGAGCTCGCAGAAATTGAGCCAGGCTGTTAGCCAGGAGCCCAGGCCCCGTGGCGTAGTAAGCTGCTAACCCTCTTACATACAAGGAATGGGGTCAATATTTACCAGCATTGAAGGGAACGTCCCCGGTATCACTGTTATACTATTCCCCAAGGTAACTGTCAAGACCGGCCCGGTAGGTTGAGCAACATTCTTGGGCAATGGCCATGTCCCACATCCTCGGCCAACTGGAGCTTTCTGGAAGTGGGAATGGCGTCATGATGGGACCTTTTTGACGGGTTTCGCGGAAGAACGCTTGGTGGCATCATGTGACAGATAACAGATATTGGTGAAGGGGGGCGGGCTCAGCAGAGCGTGTGATTCGACTGGAGAATGTCGATAAGAGGTACAGGAGAAACATACCACATAGTAATTTTCCTCAGAGGCCGCGGTGATCATTCAAACCAGGATCTTTTATTGTTGGCGGGCAGTTGTACACAAGTCTGGAGCTTCCTGGACAACGCCCGGGTCGCCGGTCGAGAATCGGTTCAATGACACAATGTGCTAGGCAAATGCTGTTGATTGGATTTTCCTTTTGACTGAGATTACAGACTCGACCCAAATGTTCCCAAACTGCATCGAGTTAACAGTGCAGGTGAAGCTGGATTCATCAAGCTCCCTTACGGGTCAGGCGACTGACTGGTCGTCAGTTCCGGCTCACCGTATTGTCCAGTAGGACGCCGTCGAGTAAGCGTCATCCCCTCAAACTCCCATGGGCGTCAACTTGTGGCTAGTAACCGACAGCTTGATCGGTGGGGACATGGAGCTGCAGGATAGACCCCGCCATCATGGACGGCGGATTCCATCGCGGGAGCAAAAAAGGTATGAGTTGTAGGCCATGGTATCGTGGGTATGACGGTTGGTTGCCGCGCCGTGCTGAGAAGGTTTCTTTCTCTGGTCAGCTTCTCGCTTAGGGACGAGTATTAAGGAAAAACCTGGATGTTGCATTGCATTGACCTGATTATAGCCGCATTGGCCGTCCATGCCGTCTCAAACGCTCCGGGTTGTTGTTTGAGAGAATCGTAGACCTCATGGAGCATAAATTGGTGGCATCATGTGGGGAAGCGCACTGTATCGAAGCCGCAAGTACCGACCCAACAAGGCCCTTACAAAGTACCTAAGGGTAAAGGCCAGTTCAACGATGACGTGAGGCTATGAGAAGCATTCAATTTGTGTAATATGAATGGCAACAGCCCTGGAGGTAAAGTCACAAACGGGATAAGCATCGGAGAGACAACGCGTTCATGGCCAAAGCTTACAACTTGAAGCATTTCGTCAATGGCCGATTCCCACCGTGTTGATCGACCGCATCCGCACCGTTCACTTGGCGCCTTTCTGGTATCCCTGTTTTCGAGAACCAGTGACGACGGAAAAAGGTCAGTCACCAGCTCTAGTGGCACTCGATCAGTCGTCACCTGGACCGCTCCAGTTTGCGCCAGAGTCAAGGATAGTTATAATAAGTAATTGGACCAGCCCATGAGGCAAAAGACCGAGAGACCTTTTTGCTGACAGCTTCTGTCTTCTATTTCCCCTTCTCCCGTCTCCCGCCTTGCGAAGAAATCAACTTGACACAGTCACCCCATCAACTATCACCTTAGGGAAAACCAAAACCAATCACGGCACTCCCATTGGTGAGTTTCTGCCCCTGAACCAAGGTCAATCGGTGTGCGGCGGGCGCAAATGCAAGTGGGCGCAGCAGCATGTGCGCCATTGCAGTTCTATCTGTCTGGTAGCGCCGTGAACCGTGGATCTGGCCACGATAAGCCATCAAGTTGTTGCGTGAAGTAGCGGAATGACGAGAGCTAAATCCTCTTAAATACCCGTGCTTTCCTTCGGTTATCGCTCTTGCGCCTCGCTGCGTACCTTTATTGACCCAATTGGCCTACCTGAACTTGATGCTGATTGCCCAGCTCTGACCCATCGCTGGTCATTTACAGCCGTTCCCCTTACACGACCCGGCCCCTCCATTTGCTTCTCCCCAACATTACAACCTCGCTCATTCCGAGCTTCTTACAACTCTATAATGACAGCTGCAACCATGCAACAAACACCAGCTATCCCACCGCGTCCGGCTAAGAACCAGGACAAGGACGAATCGTCTGCTCCCAAGATCCCCCCTCGTCCTACGAAGCGTTTCGACCGCTCAATATCCCCCAACCCCCAGCGCTTCGCTCCCTCTCCATTCAACGAGGGTATCCCTCAAAAGAGTCCCAGGACTCTCCGCTTTAGTCCCCAAGATGCCCTCCACGGGAACAGGCAGGATCCCATCAACCGCTCCGGCAGCGTCCCCATGCCCTCCATCGGCCAGGAGGGCGTCGAGTACAGCGCCGTAGCCGATGAGCTCAAGACTGAAGAGCAAGAGACCGGCGAAAAGCCACGGGCTGGTTCTCCCGAGCAGACGCGTACCATCGCCGAGGACCTTCAGCTTCATGCACCGAAGCCGTCCCTGCCCGCTCAAAGCGCCAAGCAGCGTGTTCAGGCTGTCACCCGCACCGATTCTGACAGAGCCGCCTCCTTTGGTATTGGCCGTCCCGCCTCCGCCTCCGGCGAGGGCGTTAAGAAGAAGCCCAGCACAAGTTTTTCGGCCAGCGATGGGCGACCTGAGATTGTCGAAGATGAACATGGCATCCCTGAGATCGGCCAGCGCGTGCCCATGAACCCTCATCTCGGTGATGTTCAAGCCCCTTCGCCTGCTCCTGGCTCCGAAGAGTTCAACAACAGGAAACATCATCATCGCAAGCACAGTTCTCGTGGTGGTCCACCTGGCAGCTATGGCCTCTATGGTCACGGCCACGGCGCTGGTCCGCAGGATAAGCTTGATAAGGAATACTATGAGAAGCACCCCGAGGTTTTGAAGAGGGAACACCAGACCCCTTTACATGATCGCCAGAACGACTATGCCTTGAGCAGCAACGATTTGAACAAACTTGTTCGAGATACGCGCAGTCACGGGTCTGGACTCGGTGAGTATCGAGCCGAAACATAGGACTTTAGTTAGTCAACTAACACTACCAGGAACCTCTGGCTACCATTCAACCCCCACCGAGGAGGTTGGCTTTCAGGCCAGCGAAGAGTACACCTCCCGCATCTCGTCGCCTCGTCCTGCATCTACTGGTGGAGATAAGCTTCACGCTCAATCATTCAAGTCGGAGATTACTGGCCCCGACGGTGAAAAGACTGTCCACGTCGATGACCCCAAGCATACTGAATACCGCTCCTATGGCAATGAGGAAGCTGCTGTGGACGACGAGGACCACGAATACACTGCGCCCATTCTTGCGTCCGACGAGATCAACAAGGATGACCGCCCGTATTCTCAGCAACCCGCCGTCCATCCCCCGCCTGAACGTCGAAGCAGTGCCAATGAGTTAGAGGAGCCCACTAGCCGACCTGTGAGCAGGTCAAGCAGACCTAAGAGCAGACCCACCAGCATCTACCGAAACAACGACTCCCAGGAGTTTGGACATACGTCACTGGATGATGTTGAAGAGTATGAACCCCTCTTCCCTGAAGATGGCAAGAAGGATTCGCAAAAGCCAGTGTCTTCTGAGGCTGAGGCCAAGGCAAAAGCCCGACACTACTTCCCCAGTAAGGACATCTGGGAAGATGCTCCCAGCAGTGTTCATTATACTGCCGAGGTCTCGACGCCAGACACGGCCGAGCACAACGAGGCGCCGCGGGGAAGGTCATCTTCTGCAGATCGTCTCAAGACGCCTGCTCATCTTTTTGCCCAGAAACAAGAGGAGCTTGCTGAGCGCGAGGTCAATGGTCCTGCTGATGTCCCATCCAAGAATCAGGAGAAGCCAATTTGGAATGAGTCGAAAGATTCTGATTCATTTTTGAGCAACAAGCAGAGACCTGCTGCAGGCCAGCGTTTCCCTAGCCGGGATATTTGGGAAGATGTCCCAGAAAGCCACATGTACGAGGCAACAGTCTCTGAATCACCCAAGGAGGAGACCAAGCCTACCATCCCGACTCGCCCGACGAAGAAGTCGTCCGAGGATCGCCCAGCCATTCCGGAACGTCCTAAGCCTAAGCAAATACCAAGCGACGAGGGCAAATCAAAACCGCCAGTCTCGGATAAACCAAAGCCTCAGCTTCCTCCTCGGCCAGCCAAGAGCTTATCTGGGGACTCGGCTGAGTCCAAGCCTAAGCCTCCTGTGCCCAGCAGACCGGTTGGCGGGAAAATTGCAGCCTTGCAGGCGGGTTTCATGAGTGATCTGAATAAGCGCTTGCAGCTGGGACCTCATGTTCCTAAGAAGGAGGAGGTCAAGCCTGAGAATTTGACGGAGGAGAAGGAGAAGGCCCCGCTTTCGGATGCTCGAAAGAGCCGTGCTCGGGGTCCACAGCGCCGGGCTCCCGCACGAAGCCCCGCTGCTCCGGCGCCGGCAGCTGAACCCACAAAAGCGACACCATCATTGACATTCTCTCTACCGCAGACACTGTACTCCATCGACCCAGAGGGTTCTCTGACTGTTTCCACTGAGCCTGAATCTTCAGTCCCAGAACAGACAAAGCTCGGAATGGAGCCTGTGGAGGTCCCAGCTCCGGTTCCCGAGATGTCGACAAAGCCCGAGGAGTCGACAAAGCTCGAGGAGTCGACAAAGCTCGAGGAGTCGATAAAGCCCGAGGAGTCGACAAAGCCCGAGGTGTCGACAAAGCTCGAGGTGCCGACAGAGCCCGAACCAGAACTAGTCGAGGGTTTGAACCGTCCTGATCCTGTAGAGGAAAAGCCAGGGAATGTTGAGCCTGAACATGAGATTCCTGTGACAGATCCTGCGGTGGAACCTTCGGCAGAGCCCGCTCAGGAGCCCTCACAGGAGCCCTCACAGGAACCCTCACAGGAACCCTCACAGGAGCCCTCACAGGAGCCTTCACAGGAGCCCACACGTGACCGCGAACAAGCTGAGGAGTCTACCAAGGAAGAGAAAACTCTTATTGCAAATACAGCCGGCGAGAGTATCTTGGAAACTGAGGTCGAGAAGAAGGATGGCGGTGACACAGTTGAGCCTGTTGGGGTGTCTGACGAGGTGAAACAGTAATTGATAATAACTATGGGCGGACACAATCTTGGTACCTATGGCTCATGCCGTTAGAATGGCTCAGCTAATATCAACACGATCATTTTTACATCCCACACAATGCAGCATTTACACAGAATTCGTATATTTTTACATTTTTGGAATCGTACTATACACGAGAAACCATATGCGAGCCCTTGTGATGGATTACAGACATTATTTTACCTCCTATTTGTTTCGCCATGAGCGTTCCTGATCCACACCCTTTCGTTCTCTATCAATAAGCTTATCAAAGTCCTGCTGTGCCTGCTCTTTCGCTACGGACCTTTCCTCATCAGACTTGCTGAAGGAGAAGCCATCGTTGGGGCTGCCAGCGGAGTTGTCACCCCATCCAGATTGAGATTGCGATCCTGATTGAGACTGGGAAGCCCAGCCACGAGACTCGTGATCAGGCTGCTGTTGCTGACGGCCCTGGGATTGCTGCCGAACGCGATCCCATGCGGAGCCAGCTAAATTTGGGGGTTGTTTTCGAGCCGAGGAGGCAATTGGCGAGGCGTCGTCTTCGTCGTCGAGTACGTCCCAGTCGTGGTCGGACTGCTGGCTTTGTGTGGATGCGACTGGTGACTGAGGTTTGCTCCAGTTCGGGAGACTGGAGGCTTGCTGATAGTTGTCTGATGATTGATTGTCGTCTCCGTTGCTGGCCCACGAATCACCCTCCTGATCCCTGTGGGCATTATTACCTGTGAAAGGTACCCTTGAAGCAGGGGGGTTAGCCATGACCTGCTCAACCCGCTTGCTGGCATCCTTGGTGAACTGCTTTAGCCGCGGGTCGTGGGTCATGGCGCTCTCAGTGCGGATAAAGTTGACGGCGCGAAAGATGGGCTCAACCATAAGCATTGTGACGGCAGCGTAAGCAGTAAAGCGCATTGTGTGCCAGATAAGGCGTGGATATTGTCCGTGAATCTTCCTCTTCGAGAATAGGCTCGTGGCCTCGTTGGGGTTGAACCGGCCGTTCATCTTGGGCTTATAGAAGGGGAACTGCCAGGTGCGACGGCCGCGATATGTCATATATGCGGCGACCCCAAGCGTCAACCACTTGAGGGCGGCATTGGTGTGGATGTTATTTAGGGTGTACTCGGTAATGGCCTTCGTCTCTGTATCATCGAGATCTCGGCCAAGGGTAGATGCAAAACCAGAGACTCGCGATGTCGCGACGAGGAGATTCCAGTCCCGGCGGAAGCCAACAATTGAAGCATAGATTGGAGGAGAGTATTCGTGGAACTGACGTTGGATCTGATCCTGTACCCGCGGTTGATACTGATTGCGCTGGGCGAGAGCTTGCTGACGCCATTCCTCCATCGAGTGTCTGTAGTTCTCGCGACTCATGGGCGGGGACCCATTGGGCGGTGCTTGTTGGGTACTCATTGCAGCTGGTATTCCACGAGAATATGATAGTGAATCAGAGCTCAGCTGTAATGGTGGATGTCAAGCTCAAGGGCACAAGGACCAACAGAACATTCGGAACCTCGGATGACGGTGGGATTCTTATGGTGACGCACGAGGTGTGGGTGCTGTGGTGGAGCAATCGGAGGGGATGACATCGATCTGCAGGTACAGCTCTATCGATAAACTGACACGTGACCTGGCATCAACATCCCGGCTTATCGCGTAGTCGCGAACGCGTCTGTCCACTAAACGCGACCTCCAGATACCAACCCACTTGAACAACCCACTTGAAGCGCCTCCATCGATCAGATTTGACAAGCTGAAGGATGTTACAAGCTTTACAATCGATTATATAATGCCTCTCCAAAAGTCCTATTCGGAACAAATTGGTCGGTCCAAGGTACGCACCAGCTGATGGGCTCTGGAGCAGTTGCCCTTGGCTAACATACAGCAGCGCTCGCCATGGCAGCGATCGAGGAGCAATCCTGTCCATCAGGCACCGAAGCCTCGAGTGTTACAGCCCGTTTCCGAAGTCACGAAAACCAAGCTCAATAAATTCCAATACCTCCCTCAAGCCGGCGACTCGGCCACCAATATCACCGAAGAAGAACAGACTCCAGCCTCACCCAGCCGAGCCAAGGATGACACCAATGTCACACCAGCTACTCGGTTGACCTGGCGGGACCTACTTGAACCCACGAGCGGTACCGAAGACGAAACAAACACCTCGCCAAACGATCGACTGCTATGGGATAACAGGCAGGATACCCTCTACCTTGCCGCCTTGTCCCCAATGATGGCACGAAAAGGAAGGAAGCGCGCTAGAAGCTCATCACCGATATCATCACCAGCCGCCGAAAAACCAAATACACCCTCTGTCAACGTTAGGAAATTAGCACAAGCATTAAAATCGCCGCATGCAGATCCGACATTGGAGCTTTGGGATAGATACTCGTTAAACGGACCCGAAAGCGCAAACCCCCTAGGGCTTGCCAACCCGGCACTGGCTCAGCTGATGGTCTCATCGTCGCCGAGGTCTAATAAGTCAACGGCCGAGACCAATCTCCGGCGTGCAATAAGTTGTGGCCTGAACTGGCCTAAGAGGAGGAGAGTTGAAAGATCCCACTCGGGAAGCCGTCTGAGTAACGAAAAGGAAGATATGGAGGCTTCAAAATCTTCGCTGGTTACGGCACTGCTCGATACGGTGACTAGCAGCATCAACGGACAGAACGAGGAAGTCGACGACCAACAAGTGGAGTCCCCTTCTCCTAAAAAGAGACGGATACGCACAACTAGCAATGGCTCTCCCCGCCGACTAGATACTCCTGTCCAGGCGCGGTCCCCCTCGGACTACGGTGACGATGATCTGGATGATTTTGATGACGATACCATAATGCAGCTTGAAGCAACCATCAACGCAACTCAAACAGAGGCAAATCTTCAACCGAACATAGGTTCCGCACCCAAGGACACAAATTCTACAAATCAAAGCCCCGGAAATAAGCCGATAACAGACGAGTTTGAGGACTTAGACGACGACATATTTGACGAGGCAGAAGACCTCATCACTTCCGTGGAGTCTCAACAAGTTTCACAATTATCCCATTTCCCTCCGCAAGCAACACCCCCGCAAGTAGTGGGCGAGGACCAGGGAGACGAGTTTGGGGACCCTTTCGGCGGAGACTTTGACTTTGAGGCCGTGGAACTGGCCGCAACACAAGCAGTGCAAAACTGCCCCGGAGACGTACGTCGAAAAACCTAGGAGGACCACCCATATGCTAAGTAACAGGTAGCGCCGGAAACCAAAGACAATTCAGCGATACTTGGTGACGAATGTTTTAGAGGGCGAATACGTCGATCAATATGGACAGGCCCGGCCGGAGAAGGTGAGTAGAATAGTTCTACGTTTGACCTTGACTAACCTTTTAGATTCTTCTTATACAGGCCGACAATACCAAAGACTTGAGGACGGTGCATCTCAGAGGCTCGTGGTTTGACACACCAGCCCACGCAGAGTCCTATGTTCATGTCATCGGCGAATTCACCAGCAGAGGGCAATGTATCGTTGATGATGCCCAGAATCTTCTTATTCTACACCCTGATCAGCTAATATCTGCTACTGTCGTGGCTGATTCGTTTGGTTGCATGCGCCGTGCCGTGCTCCAAGATCGAGTTAAGGCCACTAGCCCACCAACACCACCTCTGATTTACGGAACCATGCTGCACGAGATCTTCCAGGAGGCGTTGCTGGCAAACAAGTGGGATCTCCCATTCCTTTGTACTGTCATTGATCGAATCACCGACAAGCATGTCGAAGACTTATACACCATCAAAGTTGGTCTGGCATCTGCGAGAGAGCATTTGCAGTCTAAGATGACCGAGCTTAGCTACTGGGCTGGTGCCTTTGTGTCTTCTCAGCCAAAACCGGATGCTGTGATTGAGGATCGAAACGGGAAAAAGGCCAACGTGGCTGTCACAAAGCTTTTGGATGTGGAGGAGCACGTTTGGTCCCCGATGTATGGACTCAAAGGCAACATTGATGCGACTGTTGAAGTTGCCATGCAGGACGGCAAAGAATCTCGAACCTTGACCGTGCCATTCGAGGTCAAGACCGGTAAACATGCAAACAGCAACCATATGGCCCAGACTGCTCTTTATACTCTACTCCTCTCGGATCGGTATGACATTGAGATCGCATATGGTATTCTCTACTATATGGAGACGTCAAAAACAATGCGCATTCCTGCAATTCGACATGAACTTAGACATATGATTATGCAACGCAATCAACTGGCATGCTACGTCAGGGAACGAAGCGTCCAGTTGCCTCCGATGCTCAAGAGCAAGCACATGTGCGGGAAATGCTACGCCAAGACATCGTGCTTCATTTACCACCGACTAGCAGACGACGGCGACGGCGAATCTAGTGGCATGAACGAGAAGTTTGATGAACTTATCGGTCACTTAACGCCAAAACACCAAGAGTTTTTCGTCAGATGGGAGAACTTACTTACCAAGGAGGAAAAGGAGAGCCAGAAAACGAAGAGAGAGCTCTGGACAATGACCAGCGTCGAGCGAGAGAAGAAGTCACGATGCTTCGCAGATGTCATTATTGAAGAGGGATCCGCGTCAGTCGATACAGACAACCCGAGGATCAATCGATTTCACTACACCTTTGTCAAACGCAACCACCCGGCGGGCTTCTCGTTTCTTGAATCTGAGTTGAACGTCGGAGAGCCCATTGTGGTTTCTGACGAGGACGGACATTTCGCTTTAGCTATTGGTTACGTTGCGGCGGTCAAGAAGCAGAGGATCAGTGTGGCCGTCGACAGAAGATTGCATAATGCCCGGATTCGACAGCCTGGTTTCGACGAGAAGGACAACCAGATATTTGCCAGCATCATGGATGTTGCTCACGAGGGCGCAACCCAGGACGAGACCAGTGGCAAGATCAAGGAGCCGCCAATTCGATATCGATTAGACCAGGATGAGTTTAGTAACGGGATGGCTACTGTGCGCAACAATCTGGTGCAGATGATGGCAGATGATGTCTTTGGCTCGCGGCAGATACGACGGTTGATCGTTGATCTCCAGGCACCAAGATTCAAGGCTGCTCCAACACAATACACTGTCTCAGATCGAGACAGCTTGAACGTGGACCAACATCGCGCGATCGAAAAGGTCATGAGTGCTGAGGACTATGCGCTTGTTCTTGGAATGCCCGGCACTGGCAAAACGACAACCATTGCCCACATCATCCGGGCATTAACGTCTCAGGGGAAGAGCGTGCTGCTGACCTCTCACACTCATACAGCTGTCGACAATATTCTGATCAAGCTCAAGGCCGATAAGATACCAATTCTTCGGCTTGGAGCGCCCGCCAAGGTGCACCCCGAGGTCCAAGATTTTGCCATTCTTGCAGGCCAGCCAATGAAGTCTTTTGACGAGATCAAGCACGCCTGGCATGGCACGCCTATCGTTGCGACAACCTGTCTTGGCATCAACCATCCCGTCTTTCACGAGCGTTCGTTTGACTACTGTATTGTTGATGAAGCATCGCAAATCACTTTGCCAATCTGTGCCGGGCCCATCAGGATGGCTCGCACCTTTGTTCTCGTCGGCGATCACAACCAACTTCCTCCCGTGGTCAGGAATGAGGAGGCACGAGAAGGAGGTCTTGATGTGAGTTTGTTCAAGCTGCTGTCCGACACGCACCCGGAATCGGTTGTCAATTTGGAGCATCAGTACCGTATGTGCGAGGATATCATGACTCTCAGCAACACCCTGATATACGACGGAAAACTTCGGTGTGGTACGGAAGAACTTCGCAAGAGAAAGCTTCACGTCCCCAGGATGGATGCTCTCAAGCAGCGACACTATGATGCGTCCACTTTTCATGCGGCTACGCCTCGTTCGTTTTGCGCTGCACCCGGCCCATCTCGATGCTGGCTATATGACCTCCTCGATAGCGAGGCTCGCGTACGGTTCATCAACACAGATACTATTCAGCCTCGGGTTCATGAGGAAGCACAGGGCAAACGTATCGTCAACTCTGCCGAAGTGCGTGTGGTGTCTCAACTTGTCGACAGTCTCTTGACAGTCGGAGTTCCAGACTCAGAAATTGGTGTTATGACACACTACCGAGCACAGTTGTTCCTCCTCAAGGACAAGCTCAAATCACTTTCTGGAGTAGAGATGCACACGACAGATCGCTTTCAAGGACGGGACAAGGAGGTCATAGTCCTGAGCCTTGTGCGCAGCAACGAAGCGTGTAACATCGGCGACCTATTGAAGGACTGGCGGAGAATCAATGTAGCCTTCACTCGTGCAAAGACGAAGCTGCTCGTGGTTGGAAGCAAGAGCACGCTCAAGGGCAGTGGCAGCGAGACCATGTTGAGCCAATTCATCTCACTCATGGAGGATCGAGAATGGATCTACGACATGCCAGCCGACGCCCTCGAGAGCCACTATTTTGAGGACCTGGGCACGCAAATAACAGCTACAGGCCCTACGCAAAGGACCAAGTCGCCCAAGAAGGACAGGGTGCTCGGCAAGGAGAATCGCAGGCCTTCGCCCAGAAAGGCCAGGATCAGCGACAAGGCGTTATTAAAGGGAAAACTAATCACGAGGGATATCTTGAATGAAATGACCAACGGCGCATACTAGGATTAAGAGTTAAGGATAGCGGTATTGCATAGGGCATCCATAGGTTTTGAATATCAGCGCCGCTCAGGCGGTATATCATCATCTTCATCGTTCACTATATGTTTAGAACTTCCCTCAAAGCTGTTGCCGTTAGTAACGATACAATGCTGCGTAGAGGGAATACTCACTTCTTTTCACCAACAATTAGCTTTGTGAACTTTTCCAACTCCTCGAGCTGAGCAACACAGCCAGTAAGACTCTCGTTATAGGAGTAGCTGTAAATGTCGCTCCACGTCTTTTGTCTATCAAGCTCGCAGTACTCGACGTTCTCTGCCATCTCCTTGGCGACCTCGGCGCCCTTGTGGAGGAGCTTCTTTCTCGCAGCGGCAGCGCTCGGAAGATAACGCTGTCATGTCAGTTGCATCCACACTTGCGGTGGCTTGACTTACAGGTACTTTACGCTGTGACCGGAGAGCACCGGCGAGGATGTACAGGTTACCGAGAATGGCTGCCACGGCGTCCCGGCGGTAGCTGAGCAGTTTCTCAGCGGCAACGGGGTTATCGCGGATGAAATTGGGGTTATAAAAAAGGGCGGACTGGCGGACGGCTATAAGATATTCGAAGAAGCGCTCACAAGAGGCAGCCAGACATGAGTAGGGGAGAGGATCAAAGGGGGCACGGAGACGGAGCTCGTGGCGGGTCATGACGAGGAGCTGTCGAACACGCACGAAACCTTCGCGCATACGGCTCTCGAGCATCTCGGAGCGTCTGATGTCCTCGGGCGTGGGGTCTTTTCCTTCGTCAAAATAGACGTAGTTTGCGACAACGTCTTACAGGTTAGCAGTGTTTCGTGGAAAGATCAGTGGACTCACTTCGGTACATGACGCTCATAAAGAAGAGCATCGACGAGAGACCGTATCGAAGTTCATGCCGGGCGACAAATGGCCACAGAATCCAGTTCACAACGACGGGCGTCGTTGTTCCAACAAAAAACACCAGTCCCTTGTGAACTCCAAGAAGGGCTGCCGATGAAGTCTCGGGATGATTTCGCAAGCCGAGGGAGATGACAGTGAACGACAAGCATCCTACAAGGCCGGATCGCTAGGACTGTCAGCCGGGTTCAGGATAAGTTTTAAGAGCATACGTACTGGGTGTGAGCTTTGCGTAAAGCGATACATCATGGGAGCCATGTAAATAGCAGCAAAGGCTGCCACGACATAGGGGTTTCCATTGCCGGCTGCATGAGCTGCACCACTCCATGCAGCTCCTAAGATGGCCGAAAAAGCACGCGTGAAGAAGTCCTGAACGTTTCCTCCTACACGAGGATGGATCATAATCCAGCCTATGCACACAGCCCACCATGCCTCGTATCGATTCCACCACACCGAACTGTTGCTCAGCCATGCTGGAAGGGCCAGGGCCGAGGTGAGAATAGCGACCTTGAGGGCATACGTACTCTCGAACCCCTGGAGTCGGTGGAGAACTGTCCAGATCCTGTAGCCAAGCTTATCTCTCCTCGAAGCCGGTTGTCCGCGAATGCTGGGCTCTACCGGAGGCCCCTCGTCTGGTCCGGTCACTGCATCATAACTTTGGCGAGGACCATGCTTCTCACCAGCCTTGACGGGCTCTAGAAGCCGAGCGATCTCTGCAAACGTCGCTCGATACATACCAGCTGTGACACCGCCACGATCGTGTCTGACTTGGGCGTTTGTCCTGTACATGGCCTTCCAGGGAGGATATGTCGGAAGGTTTAGCCTTCTGCGATTAGAGTTGAGGTGCATATCATGGACCTTGGTCATCAAATTGACGATGGTTGCTGCGGTTTCGCGAACGTGTCTTGCAAAGACGAAAAGCTCCACGGTTTGGCCATGATCGCTGTATGACTCGGAAATATGGCTAGAAGTCAAGAGACTTGCCTCTGCAGTATCAAAAGACGCGAGGGCCTTCCTCATACGCATCTGAACGGGTTCGAGATCAGAAGAAACTTCTGAGGGCGGACCGAAATGTTTGCGCCAACCGGAAAGGTCCATCAACACGGCGTGGCATCTCTTCATGCCCTCTGCCATGCAAGCAAGGACATCTCTTGTAGGTCCAGAAAGAGTCTGGGCCACTCTGCGTTCAATATCTTCTAGCAATGATTCGCTGCCCGGGCTACTTGCATCGTCTGGCCTGATGACAATCTCAGGATTGTCGGTGCTCCAGTTCTCAAACAGGTCGGTGTCTGTTTCCATGGAGAGGAGCGCCCTGACGACACCCTGGACCAGGTTACGAAGCTCTCGAACATCAGCCGGGCGGAAACGTGTGATGGTGATGTCGATTCTCATGTCTCGATAGGTAAGAGACATGTCCAGGAAAGCCTTGGCAAGACGTCGTCTTACCCTGGTATTTCTGGGCCGGGGAACGATGAGAGATTCCTAGCAAATTAGTCTAGTCTAGGAGGCGGACGAGGCACTCACCTGCATGGTATTAAACGACTTATCGAGGGCTACCGCTAACGGTCGGTTTCCGGCATCAGGAAACACAAGGCAGTTAACAACCATGGCAATAGCCTGGCCCATCAGCCAGGGGATGGCATAGCTTCGTATCTTTGGCCACTTGTTCTCTAGACTACCAGTCTCAGCCAGGATGGTAAAAGCAACAGCAATGCCTGCACATAGAACAGCCTGGTAGAACCGGATAAAGAAAGAACGTATATAGGCGATGCTGGCCATAAACAAAGCGAGAAAGACGGCCAAGATACCGCCATGGCCCATCCTGGCAGCTAGAGTCGAGGTAGACAGCAAGAGTCCAATGACACCCCAGGCCAGCCCGGAAGCAGTACCAACAATGGTCAGAAAGGTACCGTCTACCTGAGAGCCAAAGGTCCGCGCGGGATGGTTAAGAATGACGGATATCACCATGATATAGTCATATTGACCGAGCCAGTCGCTCACTGCGGGAATGAGACACAGAACATAGGCAATAAAGTAAGCCGTAAACGACTTGAAGAGCCTGATACCGGATCTTGTAGTCGTAACTTTACGCAAGACTGATTGCAGCTCATGTAGTTGCCGGGGTAGAAAGTCTTTGGGCGAGAGCGGATGGCTCTTATCGAATTCACGAGGCAAAGTTGCCTTTGAGTATTCGATGACCTCTTCAGGAGTGGCGGGCTCGGGCTTCAAGAAGAGTGCATCAAAGAAGCCATCTCGCATCTCCGAGACGCCGTACGTCTCCATGTTAATGCGGTCATCGGAGATGATCTGGTCGATCTGCATGATGCTCACGATGGAGCTCCGTCGCGAGTCGGGGTTGGGTCGGGTGAGGTAGCCTCCGGGTGACGGGGAGCGAGCGGCTCTTTGGGCGGCGGCTTGGGGTCGGTCATCTAGCCCACTCGGGTCTAGACGATCGGCCAGAGGGACGCCAGACTCCGAGGCCGTCCTTTGGCCTCGAGATATCCGGTCCAGCTCGACGGATCGGGCATCTTGACGTCCCCGTTCATCTTTGCTGCCCATGCTGGTTCGAGGGTGAGGATAAATGCCGTTTGTGCTGAACTTATATCCGACTCGCTGTTGCTGGACGAGACTAGTACATTAAGCCAACAGACAATAGTGTCCACACGGAGCACACGAGTTGGCAAGGAAAAGCCATGTGAAAAGAAAAACCAAGGTGAATGAGAAGAATGATGAACAGAAATACGTTGGGTATCATGAAGTGATATAAAATGCAGCATTGCAAGCGGACCCATCCATACCTGATGTTGGGCACTGAGAGGACGTGCACTAATACCATTGCCAAGCGATGAATTAAATTGTTAAGGACATGGATATCTTGGAGAGAAACACAAGAGAAAGCAATCAAACAAGTATAATAATTGAGGATTGGTGATGTATAGGGATCGTTGACTTGTTGGTCCTCGATTTGCGTCAAATTCCCACGTCTTGAGCGGCGGTGAAATGGAGCATCCTTATCCGTACTTCATAGTGTGCTTCGTAGATCACGGTAAGACCTAGATATTGGCGGAACATCGCAACCCGCTTCAACATGAGTGATGAGAAAAGTGAAGGGTTTGTTGCTTGTAAAACGAGTTCAAGTAAGAAACGACATTCTCATAATCCGTACATGTTGAGAACTAGACATCCTGACCGGACGGGAAGGGTGTCAGTAGTGCTGGATCACGTGACCGTGTCCCGATCTGCCGGCAACTTCAACCTCAAAGCACCAGCATCCACATCCATCAAGCTCATCACATCACCAGCCATTGAGGCCCCGAACGCCGTCCTCAATCGCCGAAATCCCGATCAAATACCTCGACGACACACAATGACCTTCATCCGCGCCGCCGTTGCGCCCCTGCGCACCGTCCGCTGCGCCCGCCAGCCCCTCTCCAGAGGCTTCTCCGTGACCGCCCGACGACGAGGCGGCGGCGGCGAGCACCAGTTCGATCCTCCCACCGGCTGGCTCTGGGGCGTCAAGCCCGGCGAGAAGGCCGAGGCTGAGGGCTGGGAGTGGCCTATGTACCTCTTTCTCGGTAGCCTCGTTGCCACCGGCGTTGCGCTCGCCTTCAAGCCCGACACGACGTGAGTGATTTCGCAGGACGCTGCATTGCTGCTGGATTACAACAACATGGTGGAAAAGCGAGGGAATATTTGTGCTAACGAACTTAGTGTCTCTACCTGGGCTCTCGAGGAGGCGCGAAGGAGGTTAGAGGAGGAGGGAATTCTGCCCGACCCGGCCAAGCAGGACAAGAAGGACTGATTGGGCCATAAAGAAGGATAGTATGGGTTCGCGACGAACCGCACTTGTACATGTTATTGCATTTGATCGAATGGTATCCTAGAATGGGAGGTTGCTGCAGTCGTCTTGTGCTGTGAAAGTACCTATAGCCACCGTGGCGAATCAACCAGACGTTGAAGTCGAGGTTGAGGTACATGCAGTGAACCCGTGATTAAATGATCGCAAACATCTGTCTATTTTTCATCACCACATAATCGCCAGTGCTATACTCGACTACGGGAGAGCGTAGCTCCACTCGTGCTCCTCGTCACCATACTGGATAGCCTCCATCCATTCCTTCATCTGCAAGGCGATCTCGCCGGACTCTTCGGTCTCAGACAATCCACAGTCAACTAGCTTGCCCTTCCATGAGATAGATCGGATGGGGCTGACAATGGCAGCAGTGCCGGCGCCAAAGGCCTCTATCAACCGGCCGTCGTTTGAAGCCTCGGCGATTTCCTTCATAGTGTACTTGCGCTCGCTGATCTTCCAGCCCTGGGGACCCATACGCTCCCGAGCGAGTGCGAGCACGGAGTCTCGAGTCACACCCTCAAGAATGGTGCCATCGAGAGGAGCTGTCACGAGCTCCTTCTGTCCGGTCTCCTTGTTCTTGAGCGCGACAAACATGTTCATGGTGCCGACCTCGGTGACGTATTCCTCCTCGCCAAAAAGCCACAGGTTCTGCTGGAAACCACGGCTGGCGGCCTGGAGCTGGGGCACAATGCAGGGTGCGTAGTTGGCGCCCAGCTTTTTGTCACCAACACCGCCAGGCCAAGCGCGGACGGCGTAGTCAGTGGCCTCAAGCGATATGGCCTTGAAGCCGGTAGGATAGTAGGGGCCGACGGGTGATGCAATCACGTATAGCAGAGCGGAACCAGGAGCACCAACTCCGAGTGTCTTCTGGGTTCCAATCATTGTAGGACGCAGGTACAGCGAGTAGCCACGCTTATCGGGAATGAAGCGCGAGTCAAGTTGAGCCAGCTTTGAGATAAGCTCGATGAAGTCATGGGGTTCAAAGGTAGGCAGGGCAATGCGAGCAGCCGACTTGTTCAACCGCGCCATGTTCTTGTCGGGTCGGAAGAGCCGCACTTTGCCGTTCTTGTCCTTGTAGGCCTTCATTCCCTCGAAACACTCAAAGGCATAGTGGAAGACGCAAGTCGCGGGGTCGAGTGAGAGGTTCTGGTAAGGAGTGATCTGGGGGGCCAGCCATCCATCGTCCTTAGTCCACTCAATCGTGAGCATATGGTCTGGACTAGAGTTAGCTATAGATTGCGTTGTTTCAGCTTGGATACCTTACCTGTAAACTCCCTGCCAAAGACTAGGTCTTCAGGCTTACTCAGACCCTTGGGCTTCGAGGTTTTGGTTACGGTGAGCCGCGAGGCATCCAGACCCAGAGGTTGCGCAGTAGAAGCGGCATCTGCCTTGATGCTGAAACGCCTGGCCTGGCAGACGGGCCTCCAGCTTGCGCGGGATGCGCTCCGTAGGGCGGAGCGAACAAGTGTAGGTCGCATTTGATCTTATGCTTTCGTGTCGCAAAGTTTGGCTAGGGAGGGTTCCAAGAGCTAAATTGCTGCGCGAAGTCGACTTGACAGAATTTTGACTGCAGAGTAACGACCAATGTGACTCTATCAACAGACAGCCGGGGTTTTGCAAAGAGACAGATTCGAAGAGGAGGTGTGATGGGTGAGTCCGTGGTTTTGATATCAAGTCGTTCGGAGCTGTATCGGACTTGGGGCCTTTCGGATTGGAAATTGGCCGATAGGATAGGCTCGTTATCGACTCAGCCGGCGGTACCTCCCCCAGACAACCCGTCTCCAGGCGGTGGCAACCGCGACTATCCCGTCCCCAGGTTCCGTAAACGCAGGTCGTTAGTTAGTTAGCCAGCCCAGCCTTGCCTCATCAGGCTACGGTACAGTACAGAAGCACCCCCACTCCACTGTAACTACAGGGGAGGTGGGTCGACGGATAAGGAATATTTGTCAACTCCACGTCCCGCGCATCGCGAATCTAACGTCATCCCATTCCGGCGCATGCCCGAGACGACGCTGATCGAGTCGCGTAGACTGTCTCTCCATCGCAAGTGATACGACGATTAGTTACCAACGTGCGCGGCGCTTTGCCTGTACCCCTTCGGCTTTGAGGGTTCCCGATCGAACCGACAGAGAAACGTAATGATCTAGCGCTCTACTCACCATGTTCTCTTCGGCCTTTAAATCCATCGCCGCCACCAACATCACCGGCAACTACTCCATCTCTGCGACTCCCACTTCGGCGGCCGGTCCCTGGAAGATTTACGATGCGAAGAAGAAGTCCACTGGAAAGTCCTACAGCGTCTTTGTCTTTGAGAAGAAGTCGCTCGACAGCCATGGCAACACCCTAGGCCGCTCCGGGGCCGCCTCCTTTAAGAAGACGGTCGAGGAAGTCGTCGAGAGACTACGGAAAGAAGCGTCGAGCCTTGCCAAACTAAGACATCCCAGCATCTTGGAGCTGGTGGAGCCGGTCGAGGATACAAGAGGCGGGGGCTTGCAGTTTGTGACTGAACCTGTGACAGCTTCGTTGTCGAGCTTGCTGCAGGAAAAGGATGAACAAGAACGAGCTGGAGGTCCTGGTGGGAGGTCGAGTCGATTCGTCACCGAAGATGCGGATGGTACCAAGCGACGGAGGGAGCTCGAGATTGACGAGCTTGAGATTCAAAAGGGACTGCTACAGATCAGCAAGGCTCTCGAGTTTCTCCATGAGAATGCCGGTCTTGTTCATGGCAACCTCACGCCCGATGCAGTCCTCATCAACGCCAAGGCATGACATCCGCGTCTATTTTTGGCCTCACTAACACATGATAGTCTGACTGGAAGATCAGCGGCCTGGCATTTTGCAGTCCCCCTGAAGGTTCTGAGAAGCCGACGTCTATCCAAGGAATCAATTTGTACGAAGTCCTAAACTTGGATCCTCGACTACCCAAGGCGGTTCAACTCAATCTCGACTATACGTCCCCCGATTTTGTGGTGGACAACAACCTCAACTCATCCGCCGATATGTTTTCCCTCGGACTCCTATCGGTTGCCCTATACAACTCCCCTCACAAATCGCCCTTGGAAAGCCACGGCAGCTTGTCGACATACAAAAGACACTTCTCATCTTCATCGAGCGTTCCGTCTGCCAACAACAATTACCTCTCTGCCCGGCCTTTGCCCCGTGAGCTGTCACACGAAGTTCTACCTCGACTCATTACGCGACGGCCTGCTCAAAGGATGACAGCCCGTGAGTTTCAGCAGAGCGAGTATTTCGATAATATCCTGGTGTCGACGATCCGATTTCTCGATTCATTTCCCGCGAAAACCGCGAATGAGAAGGCGTCCTTCATGCGAGGCCTCAACAAGGTTCTGCCATCTTTCCCCAAATCGGTCATGGAGAAGAAGATCTTGCCAGCATTGCTCGACGAGCTCAAGGACCGAGAACTGCTCTCACTTATTCTCCAAAACGTATTCAAGATCCTGGATCTTCTCCCATCAGCCCGACGTGCGTTTGGAGAAAAGGTCAGGCCAGCTCTGAGGGAAATCTTTGTGGTAAATGCGAAGCAGACACAGGAGAAGGATCCGGCTCGGGATGCAGGTCTGATGGTTGTCTTGGAGCACATCTCCTCAATCTCCAGCAACTGCTCCGGCAAGGAGTTCAAGGATGGTGAGTTCCTCTAACCCTACTGCGTTTGGGTCTGGACTAATTAGTAGATATGCTCCCTGTCATCATGGCGGCCATCGAGTGCCCGACACATTCTATCGTTGATGCAGCCCTACGCAGTCTACCTGTCGTGCTGCCTGTGCTCGACTTTAGCACCATCAAGAATGAGCTGTTCCCAGTGATAGCAACCGTCTTCAGCAAGACAAATAGTCTTGCTATCAAGGTCCGCGGACTGCGAGCGTTTGTGATTCTGTGCGGTGGCACAAACGAGGGAGGAGAGGACGATGGACTCAACGGGCTGCAGACTAAGAAGACATCATCATCAAGCGCGCTTGACAAGTACACGATGCAGGAGAAGATTGTGCCCCTGGTTCGGGTAATCAAGACTAAAGAGCCTGCCGTCATGATGGCAGCTTTGAGCGTGTTGCGAATAGTAGGCCAGGTTGCCGACGCCGACTTTGTAGCCATGGATCTTTTACCCATCCTCTGGAGCATGAGCTTGGGACCACTGCTCGATCTGAAGCAGTTCCAGGCCTTCATGGAGCTCATCAAGAGTCTATCGCGGAGGGTCGAAGACGAGCAGACGAGGAAACTTCAGGAGCTCGGCGGAACGTCCAATGGTGCTGCAGCACCAAGCGAGGATTTCATGGCCTTTGGTGGCGTGTCGGGAACGTCATTTGACCAGAGCAACGGGGCAACCAAAGACGATTTTGAGGCTCTCGTCAAGGGGCGTATGGTCAGCCCAAGGTCAAGCACAGCGGCCCCAAGCTGGGACGAGGCTCGGTCCAAGTCAAGCACGCCTCAACCACCGACCTTTGCCTGGTCTACGCCTCCGCCCACTAGCAGCCCTACCATGCCTCCGGCTAAAGCTCCAGCTCAGGTCAAGGCACAGGCTAGTTTCCGAACGGTGACGCCGGATCTTGGACGGTTCGAGACACTGACGCCGTCATCGACGCAGTTCAGTCAACCTCTGCAACCCTTGCAGGCCCAGCCGATACAGCCCACACAGCAGCCCGCGTACGGCGTTACGCCCATGCCCAACTCTACTTCTACCGGATCCTCAGTCAATTGGTCAACTGCTGCAACAGCGGCATCGAACCCGTGGGGTTCGGCTGGGCGTGGCATGGGCTCTTCGATGGCTAGTATGTCGTTGAACCAGCCGTCACGCACGCCGTCGTTTACCCTTCCTCCGCCGCCGAGCAGCAAACCCTCGACGCCGTCTGCGTTTTCCATCCCACCACCGACAAGCCAGACATGGGCAAACACGGGGACCACGGGACAGAGCAGCAATACTGGGCAGAAGTCGGGCCTGGATAAATATGAGAGTCTGATTTAGCATAGAACATGGTCTTTTGCTCACGGCAGCGAGGATAGAGAGGTAGAATACAGCGTTTGACTCGGGATATATTGTGAAAAACGGTATGGATAACTCTTCGACTAAAAGAGTGTCGAACGTCTCTGCCGGTCAAATAATCAGGATATATGGCAGCCCGGTACATGTGGTATGGTCATAAGGCCGCATAGCAGGCTTGCATGACTTGGAGTCTTTTGTATATGATTATGAAACGGCAAGAGAATGAAGATCTAGAAACATGTCCGATTCGCTGTGATAGCACCGCATCCTCAGTTCTTCAGCGATCGTTGGGGCCTTCTGCGGAATCGTGCTCCCTGATTAAGGCGTTATGGGCTGTCTGTAATGTCTCGACAACTGCTTGCGGGGTGCGGAGTTGGAGAGAAGATATGTAGCTTAGAAGATGATGACTGAACACTGTGGTCTAGGTATTCTGCGCTGAAATGTCATGTATGAATCATACTTGAAGGGGAAAGGGAGAGACATAGAAACAGTGAGGAAATGCGTCCACCGTCAGGATTCCAAACAGGAGCATCGCAGATGCAACAAGGCTTGCCTCTCATCTAAGAGCAGGTATCAACACTAATGGAAAAGCACGATAGACAGTGACTTATCCCACTATGGTAAAGGCATGTTAGGATCACTTTGATAAGATCAGTAGCCGCACACTTGTCGATTATTTCTCAGTCTCACAAACATAGAACAGACTCGTAGAGTTGAAGCCATCCTGGTCACTACCGTGAGCATCTGAGCCAAGTTGAAAACAAGTATTAGAGTCAACTATAGAAAGCTTTTATATCCACTGCAGGTATCCTCAAGCCTCGTCCTACCATTCTACTTTCTACGACTACAGTCTTGCACGTGTCTACTTTCGTCTTATCACGACGCCAGTCTCCCACGACATCACATCATTCTCCAAGTCCGAAAACCCTGTCTTTCACACCATTCCTGCATAGCAGTCTGCTCACTGAGAGCCAAGTCTTGATACTTGAGAGCTTGAGAGGAACAGAGACGCAAGATATTCAGCAGTAAACAAGCTCACAACATATCAACAGGAACGGTCGTGATAATCGACTTCCAACGCCCGACGCCATCCTATCCTGTTTTCATGGTCCATTTCCCTTCCGACGCCTTGCCATCCGCTTTGTTGAGCAGAGATAAAAACAAGTAAAACAACAGATAGCTCAAACAAAAGAGAGAGAAACAATTGAAATAAGAGGCCACATCCTCTTAGGCAGCCTTTGGCTTCCACTCCTCAAAGACATGTCGACTCCGATGACCCTCCTCGGTCCGCACATCGACCTTTTGTCCCTTAGGCACCATCTCATGCTGGAGGGGCCAGCCGAGGCGGCGGCACAACTCAGCGACGACCACATCGCAGTCGCCGAGGAGGTCGATATCAAAGTTGATGTGAGAGACGGCCTGACGGGACACGTAGATCTGCGGGATGTGGGCGGGTAGCCAGCTCACAATCTCGGACACGGGCGTCACCTTGAGGGACGTGCCGATGACAATGACCAGGTCGACCTTATCGCGGTCATTCTCAGTGAGGCGTCGTGAGAACTCATCAGGCAGCGCTTCTCCGAAAAAGGTAATGTCAGGCTTCATGACGCCGGCAGACGGAATGTCGTACTCGGAATCGTCCGAGCTGTCCTCGGTACTCCATCGCCGTCGCTTCTTCTCCGTGCCAGCAGAGCGCTTGCGCTTCGTTGCACCACCCGCATTCCGCAGGGCCTGAATGCACCGGGGACATCGAGGAATCTTGTCAGCCATGATGTCTGGGAAGATATCCTCGCCCTGCGTCTGGTAGCCGCACTGGACGCAAGTGGCGGTTCCAAAGGAACCGTGACACTGAATGAGCTTTTCCTTGGGAACACCAGCCTTGACCTCGAGATTGTCGATGTTCTGGGAGTAATTGGTCAGAAGCTTGCCGCGCTCGTTGAGCATGGCAATGAACTTGTGAGTCGGTGTGTATCGGTCAGTGCTAGGCAGGATGTCCTTGGCCACTGTGTAAAAGATGGTAGGATCTTGACGGAACACGTCAATGTCGAAGACCTCTTGCGGGTCGTTGAGACCGAGATGCTCCAGCTTGGAGTAGAGACCCGTTCCCTTGGAGCGAAAGTCGGGAATGCCCAAAGACGTGGAGATGCCGGCGCCTGTGATGAGAATGATGTTCTTGCTCTTCAGGATCAAGTCAACCGCATCGTCTACCGTGTTGAAGCGCGAGAGCTTGGCGCGCTTGGACAGCTCACGGGTGATGGCGAGCGACAATAAGCCGAAGTAAGCATCATCAGGCTGACCCTCGAGAAAATTGGGTTTACGAATGCCAAAGGCACTCAGCAACTTTCTGGCCGTGTAGCGACCGGCATCAACTGTGCGCTGGCAAAAGACGGCGGGACCGTATTCTCGGAGTTCCCGAAGAAGTCTGCTAGCTTCCTCAGGTGTGCAAACCTCGGGGTCTAGAGAGAGGGATATTAGCCGCGGTTCTTGATAAGACATCAGGATAACTCACCATTATTGCGAACGGCGTTGTCAGTGGCTAGCTCTTCGAAAATATCCTCAAAGATAGAATCCGTCTCCCACGATTCTCGCACATCGTTGACTCGCTCTTCGAGCTCAGCAAGGGCCACGTTGGCAGCAGCCGTCTTGACTTCAGTCTCGGTCGGGTTCTCGCCCAACTTGTCCAAGGCGTTTGCCTGAGCCTTTCGCTTGGAGAGCGAGACGCTCTTGGTAGCGCCTCGTTTCGTATTCATGATTAGAAGCGATGAAGCGATGGATAACAGAAGGGGGGCCAGGAGAGGAGGCTCAGGGTCGTGATGTCAGGGTTAACAAATAGCGAGCCGAGGAGATTGATTGTGTCTCAGTTCGTATGGATGGACGTAGACAGAAGAAACTTGGGAGCGTAGTGTCGAGGATGTAGAGGTTGAGAGAAAGCGGGTCAACAAGGACACGAAGGCGACATCTATTATTAAAGCCGAACCGCGTGTTGGGTACGGAGTACCTCAAGGGAAATGTATGGGAGACGGTGGCTCAGGGATTTTGCTCTGAACAAGATGTAGAGGAGGGGAAAGAAGTGAAACGGAAAAGGGTTTCGGCTACTTATATATCTGTCTGTCTGTCTGTCTGTCTGTCTGTCTGTCTGTCTGTCTGCTTGCCACTGTGTGCGTTTTGTGCGTCGCAGTGCGAGGTGCAAGTTGTGCTGGGTTGAGTTTGGAGCAGAGAGAAGAGAGAGAAAAGGTTGAAATTGCTGGCAGAAAAAGAGGATGGGTACGGGTATTAGGTACTACTAGGAGGCAGGCGAAGCGGGAGAATGGGAATAATAGCCCAGGCACGAGATGGAGGCAACAGTCGCGGTCAGTGCAACCGATGATGCCGAGAAAAGAGATAGGAACCGTGTGATGAGAGATGCGTATTCTAGGTAGACGCCTGCAAGCAGAGAAGCCCTGTCCTAGTTATCCTGTTATATCTTGTCTTGTCGTGTCGCGTTCCTTGCTTTGACTCTTCGACAAGATCAACCCGTCAGGGACAAACAGAGATAACAAACGCCTGACAGTGCGCGAGCGCCAGTGACGTATAAGATAATCTCGTGCAGAAACTCGTGGAAAAGAGAAACGAAGCTCCGTGTTGAGAATAGAGGAGGATGAAAGAGAAAGGTTCTACAAAGTCTAGGTTGCGAACAGTGCATGTGGAATGGGAGTCGATAGAAATGGGCGAATCGTGTGAGGTGCCCCCTCCCCCCCCCCTCGTCTCCTGTAACCTAATTGTTGCCCTTGAGTTTTTGAGAATACCAAGCGGCGTCAAAAGCTAGACCGACAGGGGTAGGAGTTGGGATAGAAGATGACATTCATTTATTATGGGCTTATAGTAAGCGATAGAGTTGTGAGCCGTCTGATCATCGCCTCTATTTTCCTCTCTGACCTCAGCCATAAATTCGAACCAGTTTCAGCCAAGACGTTCATGTGGGAGTACTTCACTTGGAACAGTTGCCAACAGTTAACGTTACTTTTACTCCAACTTCTTTTCGGTCGCATACAGCAGAAATCTACCAACCGAAAAAGACTCACTCACTCATTCCTCCGTCTCTATCACTTATTCGTCATTCTAGGTGCTTCTCCTTGGTGCCATGCGGTGAAGCGGCACAGATTACGATGCGTCTTGCCTTTGTTTGTCTTGTTGTCTGTCGCTCGCATGATGTGACCGATCGGCTTCATATCGCACTATCACTAAATATCATGTCCATCGCATTCTCTATCCCCTTCCCCCTCCAAAAATTAATATAATATAAAATAAAAATCATTTGAACTTCACGAATCACAGCATCAACACCATTCTTTCACTACATGCTTCTTTTCTACTTCCTCTCTCCCTCTCTCCTCATTTTGTGTTGGACTATTACGATGCCCGTGCCTAGTTGGCTGATTGGCTGATTGGCTGGCTACTTTGCATACACACTGCCTATCCTTGAAATACTGAATCATTCATCACATTAGTTTCAGCCACGCGAGGCAAACCCTGAGAATGGGTCTAGACCTTTATCAACCTCGTCGTAAGCCATCTCCTCGCAGGTTTCTTACCAACGAGGTCTTGGCCATTATCTCTTTTTGAATAAATAAAAAGTATACATATCAATCTCCCGTAGGACACAGCCAGGTAGAACAACAAGATTCTGATTGGCCGCAGCCAACTTCGTGCCAGCCGAATGATGCGTCATCCGAAATCCGTACTGGTCTACGGAGTACTCCCAACAGACAAAACTCCTTAATCGACATATTCACTTGCCACTAAATACTACACGCCTCTGAAGTTCTGAATTATTGTATTCGGCTACTATTGGCTCGCCATGCCTCACTCTATCCTGTCGTGACAAAACAATACTAATAAGAATACTCGCAAGTCTAACATATGGTACAACGCCTACTTCTGCATCTCACTGTCCTCCTCATCCTGCCCAGGCCGCATCTTGGGCTGCCAACCCGCTGCTACACCTGCAGCAACAATACCAGCCATCACCGTAGGCGCACCAAGCGCAGAGTTGGACCGTGACCGCGTGGATCTGGGCCCCTTAACAGAGCTGGGGGTTGCTACTGGTGACCCGTCGAATGGGTTGTCTTGCGTTGGCGTCTGAGGTGCGTTTAGAGAGTTCGATCGCGAATGCGACGGGCTCCTGGACCGAACCAACTCAACCGCCTCCTTGGGATGTTGGATCGCAAACTTGAGGTTGTTGAGGCGTCCTCCTTTCAGTCGTCGGATAAAGTTAAGCTCATCTCGTACATCCGCCAACGGCTCAGGGTACATGCTCATTTCCTCGTCCAAAACTGTGAGACCAGGCACCTTCTTCGCCCTTTGCTTGAGAAACTCGGGGATCAGGGCAAGCAGGAAGCTGTCAGGAATGAGGCGGATGACAACGCCAATAGGGATGGAAATGAAGCCAAGGACGAGAGCGATGGCCCAGAGAGTTCCGGACTGGCCACCCTTGGCAATCTGAAATGCGTCGCTACCAACAAAGATAATGAGAACCTGTCCGCCGCACATAAGAGCGCTGATGCCAATGAAGAAAGGGTTCTTGCTAAGTCCTTCGAAGATATTGAACTTGTTGTCCAGACGACGATTGCTACAGAGGTTAGCATCACAATTTATTGTTCAATAAAAGATGGATTTTGACTTACTTCCACTGGTTAAAGATTTGCATCCACACAAAAGTGTTGAAGACAAGGGTGGCGATTTGATCCGCAGGAGGAATTTCGCTGGTGGGCAGAATACCTTTGGGGGCTCCATAGTAAAGGAGGAACGTGATGGCAAGTTGATAGACCGACTGTCCGAGGATCATCTTCCACATGGTGACCGAAATAATGCTTGAACCCTTTCGCTCCGGCTTGCGGTCCAAGACGCTGTCGTGGGGCGGATCCGTGGCCAGCGCAAGAGCAGCCAGAGTGTCCATGATCAAGTTGACCCAGAGCAGCTGCACAGCAGTCAAGACGGATGTCTCTTCATCGTTGCTAACAGCTGTGACAAAGGTCAAGAGGACTGCAGTAACGTTGACAGTGAGCTGGAATTGGAGGAATCGCTTGACGGCATCGTTGACGGCGCGGCCCCACTTCAAAGCCTTAACAATACTGGTGAAGTTGTCGTCCATCAGAATAATGGCCGATGCTTCCTTGGCAACTTCTGTTCCGGAGATACCCATCGAGAAGCCCACATCGGCCATCTTGAGAGCAGGGGCATCGTTGGTACCATCACCAGTGACAGCAACAGTCTCGTTCTTCTCCTTGAGTCTCTTGACTAGAATTCGCTTGTCCTCGGGGGACGACCGGGCAAGAACGTGCAGCTTAGGAATGATCTGCTCCTGCTCAAACTTTGACAGGTTACGGAACTCGGGGCCCTCCATGACAATGCTGTCCGGCTGAAGGATACCGCACTCTCTAGCAATCGACTCGGCAGTAATCTTGTTGTCTCCAGTGACCATGCGGACAGTCACGCCAGCCTTCTGACAGAGCTTGACGGCCTCAGGGACACCCTCCCGCAGAGGATCCTGGATACCTACAACGCCAATGAAAGCCATGTCACGGAATAGGTCCTCAAAAGGAACTTCATTGCCACCCTCGACATGGCCAGCGTTCTTCGGAGGCCATGCGGGGAAATCTCTGTAACAGATACCAATGGTCCTGAGTGAGCGTTTCGCATAACTCTCGATAAGCTGGTTAACAGTGGTAATGTTATCGTCAGAGATAGCAGTAAGAGAGGCGTCGGCGGCAGGATCGCGAATGATCTGGCTGCATTTGCCTAGAATGATTTCAGAGGCGCCCTTGATATAGAGCCGAGCGCCACCATTAGGAAGTTGCACAACAACGCCCATACACTTGCGACCAGAGTCGAAAGGAATGAGCTGCAAGACCTTGGCGTTCTCTCGTTCCTCGCTCACTGGGCCCATGGCGAGATGGTCGCGCGCAAAAATAAGCATGGCAGTCTCGGTTTTGGAGCCGATAAAGGTCATCTCTCCATCCACGTCTCCCTCAAACGCCGTCGAGTTCAAGGAAATAGACTTGAGAAGAAGCTCCTTGACCGGCGCGCTGCACATGGAGGCAAAATCGGAAATCGAAATGTCACCACTAGTATCGACAGGAGTCGAAGTGCCGCTTGATTCTCCAGGGCGAGCTCCACCGAACCTGTGGCTAGTTCCGATTGTTCCAGATACGACCTGCATCTTGTTCTGTGTCAAGGTTCCAGTCTTGTCGGAGCAAATGGTAGAGGCATTTCCCATGACTTCACAAGCCTTCAGGTGTCGCACCAGATTGGCGTCGCGCAGCATTCGGGTTGTAGCAAAAGCCAGAGCCAAGGTGACTGCAAGCGGCAAACCCTCGGGAACAGCAACCACAATGATAGTGACAACCATAATGAAGATGTTGAGAAACTGTTGTCCCTTTTGAGCCGGAGTGACCGATGCGGGCTGCTTTGGCAAGCCAACGAGAAATTTGATGAACAGAACGATGAACAGGAGAAGACCAGCAGCACCACCAAGTTTGGCAATGTAAGTAGCAATAACATTCAGCTTCGCCTGAAGAGGCGTCATCTCGGGGTCTTCGTTGAGAGACATGAGAGTCTTGCCATAGGATGAATAAATACCGACAGAGGTCGACATAAAGGTTCCGACACCTTCCATGATACGAGCTCCAGACTGGATGAAGGGGTCCATTTTCTTAAGATCGTCGTGGTTTTCGATGGCTGCAAAAACCTCGTCGCCAGATCGCTTTCGGATAATGTCGGATTCGCCGGTGGCCTGAGACTCGTCACACTTGACGTTGAAACCTTCGATAAGAATGCCGTCAACCGGCACTAAATCGCCAGGCTCAAGATGGATCACATCGCCGACCATGATGTCGAAAACAGATATCTCAACCGTCTTGCCGGATCGAATCGCCTTGACAACGCGATCCTGTTTCTTTTTGTTCAGCTTGGTGAATTGCCGTTCCTTCTGGTAATCGTTTAAAGATCCAACGATGACAACGATGGCGATGGCGACAATAATCGCAACGCCTTCGACCCATTCGACCTTGGGTTCGCCATTTTTATGATCGCCGCCAAAGGTCTGGTAGAGACCAACGGCGAGACTAACAACTGCAGCGATTGACAGAAGGATCAAGACCTTGTCGTTATAGGTAATCCACATAAGTTGTAACAAACTCTTACCCTTCTTCTCGGGTAATCGGTTGTCTTTGAAAACGCGTAGTCGATCGGCGAACCCTTCACCAGAAGTATGTCCATCGTTGTGAGCATCCTTAACCTTGCTTTTCGACGTTGCGTCCTCAAACGACACATGACCGCCAAGACTCTTTTCGTCAACGCTCAAGCCAGCTTTTCGATCTGATCGCAACCCCTTTTCTAGGCCGTCCATGCCCCCCAACTTATAAAAGGCTGCGAGGTTTTTGGGATTAAACATTTTGTTAAGCTGGCCAGGTGTGAAGGCAAATGGATTGTTTTGGACCTCAAAGTCGGCCTCGGTGCCAACGTCGGGCTTCAGGGCTGTCTCGTCGTTTATGATTTTCTTATGATCATACTCCGATCCCTTTAATGTATCCACCTGTGTCGAGTTGGACGCTACAACGGTGGTATCTCCCTGAGAAGAAACGGAGCGATTCATATCCTCAGAATCAACAGAGTTCTGTCGCGATCGATGGTTCATAGGAACAGCCAGAAAACCGGCACCACGCTCGCCAGTTCGCGAGGCTACTGGACTCGAAACATTGTGGGGGCTTGTAGGTCGGCTGTCTTTGTTTTCGAACGACATTGAAGTGTCCAGCTCAGGTCTAGTCGGTCTTTGAGACATCCCGCTTGTCGAAAGAGGATCAGCTGTCGTCGTAGGGCTAACGGCGTCGTCTTGGAGAGATATGGGCGAATAGGCTCTTTGGGGTTGTTGATGATCCTGAGCTGCGGGAGAAGTGGTATTAGGGTTGACAGCTGTGGTGTCAATGGTGATGGTAGGACTGGGAAGTCAGCCTTGAATATGAATTGGAATACCGCCTTGTTGAACGGCCTCCAGCCTAATGCCTAGGAAGACTCACGCGCGACGCCTCATGGGCGGGTTGGACTCATCATGATCAGCCATGTTGGTGTGGCACTGCCGCAGCTAGCGACAGCTTAGACTTGGTCACCGACGAATGCGGGCAGCAGTGAGGCTATGCAGAGGCAAAGTCGACACGTACTCAGCGTAGACTGTTGAGATGAAGGGAGCTGTAGGAAAGAAGACGGCGTGGAGCCAAGAGAGCGGCAACCATGGGGCGATATGTTATGAAGCCAAGAAAAAAGAAGAAAAAACTGGGGGCAAGGCAGCCACGTCCAGCTGTACAAGTTAAATGATTAAAAGGCCTGAAGGATCAGTTCATGGCCGATGAAGGAGAGGCATTGAAGAAGTCAAAGTTTTGAGGAGAGAATCCAAGGAGGCGTGTTGTGCCATTGCTTTCCAGGATGTAGTCCGAGGAGGCTGTGCAAATCAAGCGCGTGCGCTGATTGGCTCAAAGACAGAGATGGAGTGCAGCTAGGTCAGTATGTACTCCGTACCTCTGGAGGAAATTCCCGTCTGGGCAGGGACCAGGGCTACTAACTAACGTTAGTTAGTACTTAGTCCTTAGGAGGAGGTCCCCTAGAGTACTGATAGGGTATTAGTCCACGTCAACAAGCAATTAGGGGTACCCAAATGTACTTAAGCAAGATCGCAGGTGCTGCAATGAATGAACACTGTATGGTACTCCGTATACCTAAGTGGCATGTAGGTTTGTTCGAAAGTCGTCAACGGAGTATTACTATCAATCAGTAAGGCTAATCACCATCACCATCATTACGATCTGCTATTGTCAGGTTGGTTGTACTCCGTACGTTATCAACGTTGCTACTCGACAGTTTTCCATCCCTCAACATGCCTCGGCTCTTCTGTCTCCGACTCCTACGGATCTCGACCTAGGCGGCCTCTCGTCCACTCCGACTACGCACAAGCAGAGAGGCTGAGTCTCCAGCTTCACCCTGTGTGTGTAGTGCTCCGAATTGAGGGTCATAGGTTGAAAGGCAAAAAACGGGCGAAGAACAATGACAAGATCGAGTCGATAAATCGATGCGATTGGTCGTTGATTGCATTTCTATCCATGGTGTTCAAGTCCAACCGCCAGGTCTCCCGCCACAGTGCATACGGTACCCCCCGGCTCCCGTCTGGGCGACCATTGGCGCCAAGCCCCTAGAATGCGGTGATGCATTCAACCCCTGCTGGGAATCGTCTTGAGTCGTTAGTGGCATGACTTGGCGCTTGACCCACCCGCCTCCCGAAACGGCTTCTCTCAAGTCGTCTCAGAAGGAATTGCCGTTGGCTGGTGATCAAGCGTTTTGTCTGGCTGAGGCGTTTGAATTTAAGCAGGGCATCAATGTTACTAGGTACGGTCAAGATGAGACTGTCCTCGCGTGTTGAACGGCATATCAACGGAAAATATCAAAGCTTGAGAGTTCGTTGCAGCTAATGCATTGGCATACTCAATACTCCGTAGCCGCGCTGGCATTCGGTCGACGTGACGACGCATGATCTATTCTCACCAGCTGTGGGGATGTCTTGCTTGCGATTCACCCCTATTGACAGCTCAGGAGTCCATCCAGTTGATCTCGAGCCGCGGCCATATTCTTACAGCTGGCAGATCCACCGAATATGAATATCGTTCAGGGAAGACAGACATCAAGAGTTTTTTTTTGGAGAGCTGCCAAGTACGAAGCGCGCACTTTAGCTTACCTACCTACCTACGTCCATACTAATAAGTTACATAGTCTCCATGCACATTGGGACCTTCTCAACATGACCGGGTTTTCCTACTTAGATGCGGGTTCTTGCGTCGTAAGCATACGGCTGATGAGCTTATTTGGCTACTTGACCGTGCATTCCGGGGTCTGGGAGATGAAGGCGCATGCGTAGCATATTTTCCAAACTCCCACGAAGTTTGACAGGAAATCTGGTACATACCTTCATTTGAGCTCATAGTGGGCTTCCATATACGAGCATTAACCAGCGACCCATACTACGTACCACTTAATTGTGTAAGCGAAGCGCTCTTCCAGGGGATATTGGTGCATCTCCAGGGTTGGTCCCGTTCTGGGAGCATGGAATCGAAATGCAGACTCCACCAAGCTACCATTAAAGTATTGCGATATTGGTCTTGCCCCACTAGCCTGGGCCAAGGTTAAGTCAAGATGGAAGGCCAAGTTGCCTCGTGGCCAAGCTTTTCTTGCCATCCTTGAAGAAGAACGGGATGCACACTCTATCTCATTTCTACCCCTGGTCACCTGAGTCGGTCCCAGGTCAGACGGTCTCACTCAAGACGAACCAACCTAGGGCTCTGAGTGACATGGTCGAAACCGCCATCGAGATCGAGTGCGCAGAGAGCTTCATATCATATATTCGCTTTCGATCATGAGGCTTCCAGCCTTAATGGGTATGTAACAATGAAACCCAAATTAACGGATCTCATCCTAGGCAAACCTTGTCGATCACTGGAGACCCAAGCCTTTATTTGTTCCTGGCGTAAAGCTCGGCAGGGCAGGCCAAGACCAAGCCGGTTCAAAGATTCGCCGCTAGCCGCCACGGATGCTTCTCTCGCAGAACTGCTAGGGCAGTGGCGGACAGTCTTGCACAGCCTCAATCCCAGGTCATGTCGATCGAGCGGCAAATAGAACGATCGAGAACTAAACGCCGGAGAGTCACTCCGGGCCACCATTAACTTAACTAACGTTAGACGAGGCAAGATGTGTAAGACCGTACATTGTGGCTGATAACTTGATGTGTCGTTTAAGACGGAGTTCAAATTGCCTAGGCGCCATGAGCACCTACCTATCGGACCAACCAGTGCCGGTTCTCCCAGAAGCTTCGACTATGTGTTTGCAGCAAACGGCTCGAGCATCAGCTAATCATGTAGGAAGTCTATGGTCTCAGACTGTTCATACTGGCTCAGCCTTGATCTAACGTTAACCTGGAGGCCGGTACTGGGCAAATCGCGATGGCCTGAGTGTGTCATGTCATCACGGAATAATGGCTGATTTCGATAAAACACCATGTCTTTACGCAGTCAGCCACTTGCTCTGCCGTCTCGCAAGGAGTTCAAGATTAAAGCTTGCAACCGGGAGGCAACTCTATGCTGTGGACTTTGAACTTGTTGAGTTCCATCTCGTAGAGGTAGTCAAGTCGCTACTCCAGTCCTCGGACCGAACCGCCTCTCACAGCCATCAACATATACAAGATAGCTTATGGCGCAAGCCAGGAAGGTTGTCGTTCAACTCAAGTGTTATCGACCCAGAGGGCAGTGCTTCTGAATCTTGGCCAATCATTCTCTTTCCTGGCAAATCGTCAGGTTCTGCCATTCAGCAGTTGGTCTGCCTTTATTAGTCTAGCCATTTTCAACTCGACATTGACCTGTTGACGAGTTTCTAAGCGAAAAGAGGCACAAGCCGTTGGCAGGCATGCAGGTAAAGGAAACCAGGCCGACACTTCTACCTCCTAGCTTGGCCGGTCGAGATCTCATTTGACCTAATAAGCGTCTTGTAATGAACGGTAAATACTGCACATATGCTTAACCGACAGTGTTTTACTTCATCAGCGTGATCGTGTATCTCTAAGCCACAGTTGCTCTCACGGGGGTCCACCAATCTACAAAGTGGTATCATGCTAGCTGCCATGCTTAGGCTACCTGGAGAAGTCTCAAGCTCACCTAAACTACACCATCGCGGTATAGTACATATGGCGATCACCACCCTCGATCACACGGTCATCCGAACTAATACCTGGCCCGAAGCCACAGTGTTGAAGGCGGAGATGGGCTTTCCAGGGTATGTCTTAAAAAGGTGCGTTCAACTGATGACTGGCCCTGGAGGCTGTGAGGCTGGATTTGTGTGTACCAACCACAACCACTTCATCCTGGTAAGGCAGATTCACAAGGTGCTGTCTACAAGTTTTCCAGGATGAGGCATTCTGCCCAGACCCAAACAAAGTTGAGTTTGTTCCCGGTCCGTACGGAGTAGGAAGTGCGAGTTTGCGATTTCTGCCCGACGACGCTGATATGGCTGATATGAGATGGCAGTGTCAGAAACTCAACCTTTATACTGGCCGAGCTGACCCAAAGCTTCTCTCTGTAACTATCTAGTGATACCCCCAGAGCTTCAACAAGCTGACCATATCTGTACCTAAGCATAGTGGAGCCGGGTAGATTGGATCTCACGTAAGTGTAGTGTGTATCCGTGACATATACGCAGTGAAAGATGTATGCCGAACAACTACGGAGTACGGTTAGATGTAAATCTCACTTCTACAAGGACTTACTTTAGCCCATGTAGTGTATGTCACGCTCTCCACCAGACTTACAGTCGGCCCATGGACATTCCCGTCTTGATGCACCTCAATGCATGCACTGCCTCACGGTAGACAAAAGATCATGTTTGTAAACACGGAGTACCTCCCTCGGCTATCTTTTTGCATACTAACGTTACAATACCGACCCCCAACGGACTTCGGTTAACCGGTCTGTTCTTCCATATTCAGTCCCTCACTCTACTCCACCAAGACGTGACTGTGTAATCCCGATCCAATCGGTAACGTTCCTCCATCCTTTCCTGTTTGACGATATGCTCCTGCGGTGATGAAGGCTTTTTCTCATCAAACCTCAGTCAAGCTTACTCCCCTGTCTAACGCCGTATCAGACAGCGTTTTGCGCGAGCGGTGGGCGTACAGAGTTGATACAGCCCTCCCTAACGCGGGGTATAAGTGAATAGCTAGAGAAAGGATGAAAGACACCTGATGATACCAGGCTCATGGCGAGATTGGAGCAGGCTGTGCAGCTTGTTGAATGGGGGTTGGGTTTTAGCAGATAGCACACTTCGATTCCAACACGTGAAATATTGACAACAGGCACTATTCGGGATCTTTGTTCTAAATAAATCGAAAGCAAAAGACTTTTGTATTCCGTGTCAACCATCTCAATCGTAAATAGCACACCTTATAGTTTCCTTTCGTTTAATCGTGAAGTCATGTTTTGACTCTATCCCCTCCCCAGATCAACCTTCCGTACGGAAACCATATCATCGGCACCGTCCTGATCCTTGAGCGAGCTCTCGTCAATCCCAAAGAACGGCGCAACTCCACGCCTCAGAACTCCTCTCCAGAACCCAGAGACAATATCCTTCAGGTCACCACCAGTCTGCTTAAAGTCAGGGAATGCGTTCACCTCGAGCAGCCAAGCGGCGCCCTTTGCATCCACGAGAAAATCGAGGCCAAACACCTCAAAGGCATTGGGCAGCGTCTGGAAGTGGATCGGCATGGCCTTGGCCGCCGCCTCAAAGACCTCGCCGGTCACGTCGCAGATCTGGCGAAAGATGTCCTCCTGAACGGTGCTCGACAGGGGCAAGTCCCAGAAGCGACGCACCGTGTTCTCGTTGGGCGAGTCCTGGAGACAAGTGTTGGTGAGGAACGACTCAATGTCGTCGGGAGCATCTGCCGGCGCGGCGTAGGGCTTTCCGGCAAAGAGGGCCAGCATGTGCTTGTAGACCCATACGTTGAGGCTTCCTGTGCAGAGCACGTAGGTGCGGATGTGGAACTTGCGCTTCTCGCCGTCGACCAAAAGGGGAGGATGTATGTAGGGTTGGGCGACAAAGTGACGCAGGTGCGAGGTCGTGATGTAGTCGCCGCCCTCGTCCTGCGCATCGTCCTCATCGTCACTGTCCGGGCGATCTTCCTCCCATGTATCAAAGATACCTTGAAGCTCATCCATGGAACTGAAGAGCTTGATTCCCTGGCCACGGTCACTCATTCCTGGCTTCAGGATCCACCATTCCTTGTCCTTGTCGTCAGAAAGCTCCTCATTTCGGTCCAAACTCTCACGGAGGTCGAACGCCTCAACCAGAGCGTCATCCAAGAACTCGGCATAGTCAACTTCAAAGGCTTCGCTGCGCTTGATATGCTGCTTCAGGATAGATGATGGATTCTTTGCAGTCCAGTGGTCCACGGTTGTTGACAAGAAGTGCTTCCGGATGAGTGCCTTTCGGATCATATAGCTGTTGATAAGAGCGGTTCGCTCGTGGCTGGCGGCGTACTCGAAGTCAATTGACTCGTAGGCGGTGATCTGGAGAACATTCTCGGCGGGTGGAACAATCTTTGAGAGGGCTGGCTCGTCCGACTGAGGTACCTCGGTAATCACGTTCAAAACTCCCTTGGGAAAGAGGGAGTCTAGTGCGGAGAGGATGAGAGGCTGGACATAAGAGTCCTCGTAAGAGATAACAGCTTGAATTCTCCCTTTACTCTCCTTCGGCCGAAACGCCACATTTTGTTCGAGTGCCTCTCCTGGACCTGGACCACTTCAACAACAGTGAGAATGGATCTATTGGGAAGTCTTGGCGTAGAATACAGGCATCGTGCGTTTCTTATCCTGCCCACCGACCCAGCACATTTAAATCAGGGTACTTACAGTTCTAGCTCCTTTTGGTTGAAGTCTCCAGGGCCATGCATGAAGTTTGCCTTGAGGGGTGTAACACTAGTAGTGGTCAGTGTTGGTCTTTTCACAGTCAACAAACGTACCTTGTATGTCCCTCCTTGACAGTCCATCCGTCATTGCCAGGCTGAGACTCCTCAACGCTCTTGTAAACATCTGTGAACCTGGGAGCCCATTTGAAGTGTTTGTGGGCATGTCCCTTGCGTGTGTCAGATCGTCCTCCATCGTCCACCTCGCCACCCAAGCCCTCTCGTATCCTTTCTTCCTCCTCGTTCTCATCTCCCGCCTCGCCTTCAATCTCCTGGAAGCAGCCACCTTCTCTCCAGTAGTTCTGCAGAATGTTTGTCCACATAGTCTTGTTCTTCTCTAGGCCCTCTACCAAAGGCACATTGACGCTGTAGAGATCTGCGCTACCGTCTGTCGGCCACTGCTTGTAGAGGGCTTCAACAACCTTGACGCTGTGACGGCATGCAGCCTCAATAATGACGGGATCGTGGTTTCGTGAGAAAAAGGCAAAGCTCAGTGCTATCGACTTTTTCTGGCAAACAGCAGCCTCCAATGCGGCACCTAGCGTTCCTGAGCTCAGAGCAAACACAGCAGTGGTGTTTCGGCCATAGTTGGGTCCGCTGACAACAAGGTCGACCGGTCCTCGGTCCTGGAAGAAGTGGTGAAGGCCAATCTGAACACAGGACGCTGGTGTTCCATCAATCAGGATCCATTCTTCCACGTCTCCAGATGGTGCGGGCCGTTGATGGGTGGTGCCCTGAGAGTCTTCACCATGAATGACCGACGAGGGACGGTAGTAGACAGGTTTGAGAGTCTGGCCGATCATGTGTGCCTTACCAATCCATGATCGCTGGGTATGAGGCAGACACACAGAGACAGTATGTCCGGCTTGCTGGAGCTGTTGAATGAGACAGTGGACATAAGGAGATGAGTGAGTAGAGGGCGGACCGTCGTCGTTGGTGACCAGGATATGCATTTTGTATGCTCAGAACGATAAACCCCGTACTTTGTTGCTATAATCAAGACAGGTGAGCAAATAGGATCTTGAGATGGAGTGTAAAAGACAACCGGAACTGAGAGCTCGAGTTGAAGATGATCACAGTGAGGGGCACGTGGGGCAAAGACAGTCCGCGCTAAGCACGTCAGCACGTCACTGGATGGCCTCCACTAATTAGTACTAATTCTCTGGCACTGAGGACTCTCATGTAATTATCATGAACTTGTCTTTTATTCGACTGATTCACGAAAAACTTCTACCTAAAACCGGGGCTGAGAGAATCGAATACATGCCAAGGAAACCCTCTTTTGAGAAAAACAATTCCCTCTGTGACTTCGTTGTCCGATCGAGGTTAGGTATCATCAATACGTCGTCCCTGCGCCCATTCCAGGATCCATCGTCTCTATCAGTCTGTGGGAGTAAACTTCTTCCAGACTCAGTTCATCCAACGCCTTAAAGCCAATCCTGCTGTTTACATTACAAAGTACAAACGCAAGTAAAAGACACGCAGAACGCAGAAGTATCAATCGGATGTAGTCGCTTGACTGTGTGGTAATCGCAAACCCACGGAGACCATTAAAGCAAATCCGGAAAAAGACGCTCAGTCAATCAAGGGACACTAAGTCCGGCTGCGCTTGGAGTGCGTCGGGGTGAGGGTTTCGCCTCTTCGTTTGAGCGTCGATGGCTCCTTGTTAGGCTCCTTGGTCCGTCGCCACGAGTCGAATGGGCTTCGCTGACCTGTGGGCTTGATTGGTGTTCCCTCGTCCATAAGCTTGTTGACCGATCGTGTTATGCGTCGAGTATCTGGTGGTGACACTGGGGCAAACTTGGGTGCCTCGGGAGTGCTCGCACGTTCTTGGCGGAACTTGGTAGGCGTCTCAGGGACGGCAGGCTCATCATCAAGATCTTCCACGTCCGTTACAGCCTCCTCTTCTTCAATCTCCTCCTCTGTCTTTTGAGTCTGGAAAAGAAGGCGGGGCTTGATGGCAGCCCGAGTGAGGGGTCGAGAGAGGTAAGCCTCATCGTCATCCTCCTCGACTTGAAGCTCATCCAGATCCTCTGCATCATATTCAGAGAACTTGCGGAAGAATTTCTTGCCACGACTAGGAAAAGTTAGCTTTTTTCAATATAGTGCGGTGACAGTCAACTCACAATACATAAACCATTCCATCTTCACGGCCAGACGCCTCATCAATGGTCTTTACACCCTCGCCAGGAACTTTGACTTTGCGTTTGCTTCGACGTTTTGGTGACTCTGGTTCCGGGACATCGCCATAGAAAGGGTTGCTCTTGCTTTCGTCTCGAGCGGGAACACGATCGCGGGTGTCAGTGAAAATCTCAATAGGGTCCTCGACCTCTTCCGCAGTGAAGCTCTCCATGGAAATACCCGTGTATTTCTTAGCTCGTCGCTTCTTTGGGCTTGGCATCGCCTCGGCATCAGCATCCTCGGCCGCAAAGAGGTTGCGAGCGAAAGACTTGATGTTGGCGGCCGTCTTCTCATTAGGCGGCTTTTGGGGAGTCTTTGATGGCGTGGGAAGCATGCCGGCAGTGCGGATGACGGACGAGCTGGGTCGCTGCAGGCCGAGAGCGGCGGCAGCTTGGGAGCTCTCTGCAGACATGTTGCCTGGTGCGCGACGAACAGAATCGAGAGCGGGCTGTCGCTTCTTCTGCGGCGAGGTCATTGGGGACGAGATGGCTGTGCTGGGCTGTTTGCTCGTCTTCTTTGTTGTATGCGGCGACCGAGGTTGACGATTCAACGAGCTGGGAGATGGTGTTCGGTTGGAAGCACGCTGAGACGAAATTCGTGCAGACTTGCGAGGAGTAAAAGGTTCCCAATTGTCTTGGAATCCGAAGCGCGGAGCTGGGGGAGTGTGGACATCGGTAGGTGGTGGAGGAGTTGACGACGCGGCGGCAGTCATCGTGGCAGTTATGGGCAGCGGTGCTGCAAATGGCTGCTTGGAGTTATTCACTGACCCTGGAGGTCAACCTTGGAGTGATTGCGTTATGATATCCCACGAAGCCGGTGCTCGATTGTTGCCAGATCTACCCGGGAGTCGGTCAGTCGATTAAGGTTTATTGGCTGGGAAGATAAACAGCGCAGTGTATTCGGCGGTTGCGGTAGAGCGTGCGATGATCGGGGAATGCAGGAGGTTCGAAGAAACAAAGGAATGCGACGATTAGATTCTGTTTGTTGAAACTCGATGATGGCAGAGTAAGAGATGGGGATTCGTAGGCTCGGGTGGTTAGATTTGGAGACAGAGAGGAAGTAGGATGAGAGAAGTGGCTGGGGCAGAATCTACCCTGGAGTATCGAGCACCAGCCTCCCAGCCTCCTTTGTTTCCGGTTTGTGCGCCAGGACCACCTTAGATGGGCCCTGTTGGGGGGGCACCGTCCACTAAAAGCGACCCCACTCTATCAGAACGCGTCAAGAAGCCTTCAGAGGCGCGTCACTCACGCGAAGCGAGGATGTCCAATCACATTGCATACACAAGCTTCTGAACAGACAAAGGTGGGAACAATAGCTGTACCCCTCATCAATTAAACAAACGCTGATGAGAGACGTTGGATAGCAACCCAATCCATCAAAGTCAACAAGCGCCGACACGCGACGTGCATAACGTCACCCAATACATCCAGACCCGTCTGTAAACTAGTTACTACACACGACCTCCTGCGGCCTCACAGCGCTTCACCCTGACCGCTGAAACGTCTCATTGCCGATCCCGTAATCGAAGTTTTTGCTGCTATGGCCGACGATACTACCGAATACACCGAATCCGACATTTGGGCTTCTCCCTCTCATGAGAAGGCCCAGCCGACGTCTCGTCCAAGAACCCCAGGAACACCCAAGACACCTAAGACGCCCACCAAGACGCCCACCAAGACGCCCAACCAGGAACGCCCAGAGCCCATAGACCATGAAGCCGCACTGCGTAAGGAGCTTGAAGGTGTACGGGGTATTAATGAGTCTATCGAGGGCGTCATCTCATCGCTAGAGGGCGCGGGGGGGAATATGAACGTATGCGCCCTGTCTCTGAGCCTCTATGTCCGCTAACCACAAGCAGACGGTATTAAAAACAGTAAACAATGCTTCTGTCCTCCTCAATACCTGGACACGGATATTGTCTCAGACGGAGCATAATCAACGCTTGATACTCGATCCAGGCTGGAAAGGCGCAGCCGAGGATCTCGCTGAACAAGAAGCCGAGGCTATTCAGAGGCAACAGGCTGCCGAGCGAAGAGCTGCCGAAGAGGAACAGAGGCGCGAGGAACTGCGTCGTCGTCGCGAAGAAGAGGAGGAGAGGCGAAGGCTGGCCACAGCCGCACCTGCGCGAGGGTCTCGAGGAAGTGTCAGGGGCACCCGTGCACGCGGTCGAGGTACCGCAAGGGGCGGGAGCTCGTACTTGTCTGATGGCACTGTGTCGAGTATCCCGAGCACTCGCGGAACTTCCAACATCGGCAGGGGCTTCGGGGCCAGACGAGCTCGAGGGGGTAAATGAATGCTGGTGCTCACACAAATGATTCCATATAGCTCTCCTCCACGATTCACAAGATACCCAATAGACATCATTCCGTCATTTCTTTTTGAAGAAGTCGCTCATCTTCTTCATCCCCTTAGTGTTGACCTTTTTGAGATCACGGACTCCTCGACTCTCCAGTGATTTCTTCTTCTTGTCCTCCTCCAACTTCTTCCTTTTCGTACGCGCTTCATCCTCTTCCTCGTCCAAGCCACGTTTTCGAGAGTAGTCCATTGAATGCGAGGCCATGGCCTGCGCGCGGAAACCCGCAAGCTTGGATAGATACTCATCGAGAGGTGAGAAATCGGCCAAAGACGACTCTTTCAGCATTTGCTGCAGCTTGGTAGCGAGTGTAGGCGTGATATAGCTTGAGCTAATGAAGTTGAAGGCTACTCGTAGCCTCTGAAGTTCTATGATCTCAGGGGATGCTTCGATGGCACTGACAATGTTCTCGGATATCGTTTCCTCCGTGAAAGATGTAGCTGCGGTCGAGGGCTGAGATTCTGTGGCCGTATTTATTGAAGTAACAGTTGACTGGGAGTCGTTGGAGTCGGCCGGCGTCGGTGTCTGGGTGTCTGCATCTGCATTTACAGTTGTGATCTCTGTCTTTTCTCGTTTCTGCGTAAGGATAGGCGCTTCAAGGGCCTTCTTCACAAACTTATCCTCCATGCTGGGTGGGAGTCCCCCCTCACTCATCATTTTCGCCTTTGCTAATACGACACTTGCGAGCTTCTTTTCGCATATCCGGAACATGGTTTCGTCGCCCGCCTCGACAGTGTCGCAAACTACAACCATCCTGCTCTCGATGAGCTTTCGGGTCTTGTCACAGCGGAGGATTTCCGAAATATGAGAAGACTCTTCCGGGAGCTTATCGAAGTGGTCGTCGCTGGAGAGAAACAGGCGCTTTTGTTCTTCCGATCCCTTGGACTGGCTTGCTACTAAAGCTGGGAGAACCAGAAACAAGGGGTCAATCAGTGTAGCCAAGTACATATCTTGCCCCATTGAGACTTCGGCTTGTTGGTCACTCTTTTCCGGGTTTGCGTCTTCGATCAACCAGCTTCGAGGAGTGGTCTTTGGCGCCGCAATCTTTGTGAACTCGTAGATGCCCGTCTCTGGACATACCAGGTACCGGCCAGGCCGAGCATGTCTGGGGTTGGGGAGTGTGACGATTCGAGCTTCGGGAGTCGCTTTCGAGGGGAGGATGAATATCCTGGAGGGATTCTCAGCAGGAGGAGGTAAGCTGAACTTGGACGAAGTGCTCTTGGACTCTTCTGAAGCTTTTGAGTCTGCCGGAGCGGCCTTTGTCGCTCGAGTCCTCGCCATCTTGGTCACTGATAGTACAACTGCAAGGTGGATTTGAAAGGAGTTAGATATCAAAAGTCTAAGTCCTTGACAGCGACCAAGAAAAGCATTCAGATGAAAGATGAAGACTGATCTGGAACTCAGTCGATATAATTCAACACGTCTAGACGCGCTTTACGCGTCGAGATTGCGGGCAGGGATAAGTTAGGCTCGGCAACCGCTGAAACGACAGGGTAGTTTTACGGGGGGTTGAACTCGTGCCAAGACCGACTTAGTGGCAGGAATTGATGCATATGCCCAACCATTTCGCATCAACAACTCAAACTCGTTTCGGCATATTTTCCTAGCATTATTCAGTAGCTGGCACTCAGCGCTTGATGGCTATCTTTGCGCCGGAGCTTTACGTACCCTGACTGGAAAATGTCCTGCGAGTTGAAACCCTTTTAAGCGATTGTTTACCAACGGGCCGGCTTCGGGGCCACCCACTGAGACCAAATCGGCGTCATGGCTCCAGGTGAGAATTCTACAAGCGTATGTTTAGGTGGTACTGACTGTTCTAGCTTCTCCGGCGAATGAGGCTCAATGGCCACCGCGATCTCCGCATGAAGCTCTGCTCAGCACCCCCCGCGGACGAGAGCGATACCGCCGAATGATGGACCAGACGCCCCCGTCACCGTCACCTTCAAAGAAAGGCCGCGATCTACCGTCGATGAACCTTATGGCGGAGATCGAAAATGACGACGACGATGACGAAGATGAAGAGACCTTGGAGCTGAAACTACAAGAGATACAAGCTCGGTTGAAGTTGAAGAAGCTGCAGGCCAAGTCAAGGAAGAAGGCGGACAGTGTCGACAGCCTGCACACAAGCGCTTCAGAGCTGGCTATATCACCACAGATACGGTCTCGGCCGGCACGCACAACAACCCCCCCCGAAGAGGACAGGACGACTTCACAAACCCTGGTGCAAGTTCCTGCGTCCCCCATCAGGAGATTTCAGGCGTCACAGGTGCCTACTTCACCCAGCAGAGTGTTGTTAGGTATTGACAAAGGTCTCAAGGCCAAAGACATCTCTTTAAGGCGAGCACCTAGCTACAGGGACTCCCAGACATCCTCTGAAGTCGGACATACGGGGTTTCTGAGAAGGTCGAGGACAACCACGAGCGTCCATACTTCGTCAGAGCCACGTCCTTTGAGCTTCAACGAACGGCTAGCTTCTGTAAGAACAGAGGAAGCTGCACGCACAGAACGACAGAGTAAGATTCAAAAGATCAGATCAAGCACCTTTGGCATCGGACAGGAGGAGATGGAAAGATACAAGAATAACGCTGTCGAGATCCCCGACGAGCCACTCCCAGCCCCGACCTTTTCCAGGGAAGAGATTCTGGCACATAACCCTAGAGGACCGCAACAAACTAACACAGCGCCCGAGGTCGGCGCAACTTCGAATGGACAAGCCCCAACGTCCGACTTGGTTTCCAGAACTCGAAAGAAAAAGATTCCTCCAGGCGAGGTACCTGAGGAGCAAGCCGCTGGATTCGAGCCTTACTCAAGCTTTCACCTATCGAAGCGAATTCTGCCCCACAGCGTCCTTGCGCGACATGTCACAGGCAAAAAGGTCTACACCATCAAAGATCTCCTTAGAGTTGTCAAAGCACCCGACTTTGCTCTGCCCGACGTAGAGCAGGACATTGTTGTATTCGGAATATTGGCAAAAAAGTCAGAACCACGAGCCCACAAACCAACACAAGCAAAGAACGGGAAAAAGTCAGAGGACCGAGGGAAGTATATGGTGATGACCCTTGTTGACCTGGAATGGGAGCTGGATCTTTTCCTCTTCAACTCGGGCTTCACGCAGTACTGGAAGCTCACTGAGGGGACAGTCATGGCGATTCTCAACCCGACCCTCATGCCACCGCCTCCTGGAAGACATGATACTGGAAAGTTCAGTCTCGTCATTAGCTCTGATACAGATTCAATCATTGAGATTGGCATAGCTCGTGACTTGGGAGGCTGTCAGTCCGTCAAGAAAGATGGCAATCTTTGTGGCACCTGGATCAACAAGAAGCGGACGCAGCATTGTGAATTCCACTCGAACGAAGCCCTCCGCAAACAGCGTGGGACTCGGATGGAGGTTAATGGGACCAGTTTTGGCGGCCGAAAAAACAACTCTAGGGAAGTATACGGTTGGGGCCAGGAGAAGGAGAAGAAACCAGAACAAGCATCCAGAAAGTACGATTGGGAGACAAAGACGCACTGGTTTGCGTCACGTTCCATGAGTGCAGCCGACCTGATCGATGGAAAAGACAGAACGCCTAATGACCGGAAGGAGAGGGCCGAGTTTATGAAGAGAGATCTCGAGGCAAAGGAGCGAGAGCGCGACATGATGAAGAAGCTCGGCCAGATCGGCAATGCAGCTGGCAGGGAATACATGCGACAGGCGGGTTCACGGACCACAGCACCGAGCTCGGGCGTGCCGTCTCAAGGATCGAGCTCTATGGCTCTGACGGAGGAGACATACAAGCCAGATGCAAAGGCGCTTGGACTTTTGGGCAGAGACTCGGCCATCCATCTCAGCCCCGTCAAGCGCAAACGCCCCGACAGCTCGCAAGCCGGTTCGCAAGCCGGTTCTCTCGCAAGCAGCAGGCAGTCGGCTTTTGGCTGGGGAACCAGTCTGAAGGACAAACTATCCAAGATGAAGGACGGAGAGAAACTACGCAAGGAGGAACAGCCGCCAGTGCGGAAGAAGACACGCTTTGTCACTGCAAAAGGGATTCGGGAAGCTGGCAGGGAGAGTCTAGGGAATGAGCTCGTAGAGCGTCAGGTCATGCTCGAAGACGACGACGACGAACTGGTTATTGTATGAAATATTTGATTATCTGGATCCGAGGCGTACTGGCATACATGAGGTAGTGGCTGGGAGTTGATGATTACCTTGAGCGACACGGGTTTACGAGTGAACGATATCTGGGACAGAGCTACTTCAATATTGATTGGATCAGGACGGCCAAGTTTGGTCACTTCGACTCTGGGTTTTCTTGTCCGTGGAAGCCGAGGTCTAAGCCGTGATCAGGTATTCTCCATCCGGATCAAAGGCACGACGTCTAAGTGAGCTGATGCTCGCCATAGCCGACCTCGACCGTCAAGAACCATGCCTTCCTTGTGGGGGATGGAGGCAATTATTTATGTAAGGTGCCATCGCGAGCACAGCGTACCTATTTGGCTGACTTACATGACTGTGCCTCACTTGAACAAGGGCAGCGCTGGGAGGGCCATCGAATTGCGATTCCCACGCGGGGTTCATCGCCCCTCGAGCAGTCGGGGTAATGGAGAAGCGAGGCTATTCTGCAGTTTTATGGAGACTTATGCATGTTGAACCCCACGGGCTTGACTCAATGAGGTTCATGATAGTAGCCGAGGCCTTCGAGTGAATCGAGGATTACAGGAGAGAGAGGAACAAGGGCTAAACACTAGACGCCGAAGCTAGATGCCAGTGATTTCGGCTTCTAACTAAGTCGAGAAGAGTCTGAGCTAACATATGTGATTCACTTACACGATGGCGGGGAAACTCAGACAAGCTTGTTCTGAAGATACGGTCTTATTTCTTTCTAGTTATTTGATACGTCAAAAGCTAGCTAACTTCTGTTTATAGCAAGTCGCCTAAAAGGTTGGCACCAAAGTTCAACTTGGGACTCTTTCTCCTTTCCAAGCAATCTAACTAGTTATGTTAGATGTACGTAGGTACTGGACTCGAGTCTGTCTCGAACTTCCCCCCATGGTCTCCTTATTCCCATAACAGCCCATACGTGTATCGAGATGGGTGCCAGGCAAGCATCGGTTATAACACTCACTACAACTACTGACCTGGTTTACCGAAACAGATGCCGCACAGTGTCAGTAAGATGCTGCTCTTGTGGGATAATGAGCCTGGGCTGGAGGACGTGGAATCACGACAGGGGTATTTGACAAAATCATACAGAATTCCATGCACGTCAGCTATGAGAGTGAGTTGCATCGCAGGGATTTCCAAGCCGGGCCCAGAAGCTTGGCTCACGTTGATCAACAAATTCCCCGAGGCTGGAGACCAGCTTCATGCCAGACTGAGCTTGGAAATCCATATTTGGACCACATGATGCTGGATCAGTTGCAGCCAGGCTGACGAGCTACAAGAAGACGACGGACGTGGAAGATGGCAGAGATGCCACGACTCTGAGGATGGTTACACAAGCGGCGCTTGTCGATGCTTCTGTGGGCGTGGCGATACCCAACTGCATGACTCTACCATGTCAGTCCAGCAGGCATCCCGAATGCCTCATCATGCGCCTTCAGCCTTAGCCATGACTGCAGCTAGTTCAACGAGGCCAACCGTCCAAGAATATGCGGGGTTTTTTGACTGTCAGGTCACCTGTTGCTGGGGTACAGAATCATCCTTCTTTGGTTCTGCAAGTCGAGTAGGCTTGATATCACCCCCTTGTCCAGTCGAAGACAGCTTGATGGGAGACCTCGTTCGAGCCTCACGCTAACCCCCACATGTAGAAACGACCATCCTTGGTCTTGTGCCCCCCGCGAGTCTATTCAACCCCGGGTATGCTGGAGAAGAGAACTCCAACGACGGCTATGCTACGCACTGTGCTCCTCATCAAGACGAGCCCCTCGTCTGTTCTGATGCACGAAGGCGGAGCGATTCTCTACCTTCACCATTCTTGGAGCCTCCTTTCTACTTGACCGGTCGGCATGGTTGTTTGAGCATGCTGTCAAGCGACAACGGCTATGATCTATCAGGTCTCCGGCGTGTCGCTTCCCCGGCTCCCCGCAACTCCACGAGGGCAGGAAAGCCGAGAGAATACCGATTATATTGAAGAGCTAGAGTTATAAAGACCGTCGCTGTCTTCTCTCTTATCTCAGTTACAAGTGCAATATCATCATCGCTCTATCAACCAGTTTCAAAATCACTACCCAAAGCTTCACGGGCTAATACAAACACAACTCATTCTACCTTATAATATCACAAAAGGATACAGGTAACCCTCGGAGCACTCATCCTAACAGCATGCCTCCTCATAATGATGCACCTTCACCAGTTGACTCCCTTGGGGTTCAACCTCACCGCCAATGGCATCCAAGGCTTGGAAGCACCAACTTCTCATCAGATACTGCTTCAACTCCCGGCAGTTCCATGAACGACTACTCGCCAGACGTGCGCCCCCTGGTCCCTGGCGTCTACGTCCCAACAATGTGCTTCTTCACGGCTACAGAGGACATTGACACAGCCGTAATTGCTGATCATGCTGTGCGACTTGCCCGCGCAGGTGTCACCGGCTTGGCCACACAGGGCTCCAATGGAGAGGCCGTCCACCTCTCGCACTCGGAACGGCAGCTGGTCACCGCTACTACGAGAGCCGCCCTGGATGACGGCGGGTTCTCGCACATGCCCTTGATTGTAGGTTGTGGGAGCCAGGGCACGCGGGAGACGATCCAGTACTGCCAGGAGGCTTGGGAGGCTGGCGGTGATTATGCGCTGGTGCTCCCTCCGTCCTACTATGCCACGTTATTTGCCCCGGCCTCGGAAACAATCCTTCAATATTTCACAGCTGTGGCGGACAAGTCTCCCATTCCCATCATCATCTACAACTTCCCGGGCGCCGTGGGCGGCATGGATCTATCGTCGGATATTATCGTCACTCTGGCAGCGCATCCAAATATTGTTGGCGTCAAGCTGACTTGCGGAAACACGGGAAAGCTGAACCGGGTGGTCGCGGCAACGCGCAAGTCTTCAACAACACGCAACTCGTCACATCCCGAGTTCCTTGTGCTGGCCGGATCTGCCGACTTTCTGGTTCCCTCGCTCTCCGCGGGCGGTCACGGTATCTTGGCTGGCTTGGCCAACATGGCGCCGAGGGCGTGCATCCGGACCATGGAACTCTATCAGGAGGGCAATGTTTCCGAGGCACAGAGGATGCAGGAGCTGGTATCACAGGGCGACTGGACGGCGATTCAGGGCGGTGTGGTCGGCGTAAAGGCCGGGCTGCAGGCGTGGATGGGCTACGGAGGCTTCGCGCGGAGCCCACTGCCGAAGCCGAGCACGGAGCAGACAAAGCGATGGAAAGAGGGCTTCCGGGATCTGATGACGCTGGAGCAATCCCTATGACGTTGCACGGCTGCGGTGGCATCTGGATTTCTCATCTTCACCGGGTGACGGGGTAGCACGGGGCAAGCAGCGGAGCTCTTGGATGTGATTTTCGGGTTTGTATGGATGTGAAGGCAGTGTGAGCTACTGCCGTATATCGAACGGCACGTTTACGATCCGAGGTGGAAGCAACTCGGATCATGGAATTAGCACCATCATGACGATTATCTCCACGAGGTTGCCGGGGCCTGCATGGGCGGTTGGACGGTGGAGTATGTAAGACGATCGAGAGGAGCGTCGGTCAGCATCATCATGCTGTTGTTTATGGAGTATACTGTAAGATGTAGATAATAAGGGATACAGCGTTGGCTTTGGTTTGTTCCAATTTTCTGCGATAATAAGGACAACCACGATTCAATATATTGACCAAAATGTGGATCTACGACAAAAACATTATGATGTGAGGTCCAATTCAATCCATATCGGGCTGATAATAGTTATCTCGTTATCTTTCTGAAGGACGTACAACGTGGATATCCCTCGGGCGGGCCCTGTGCCTGGTTCTGGGTCCTAGCCGACCCTAGCGAGGAAGATGATCTGCAGGAACCGGTTGTTACAGCGGGAAAATCGGGATGCTGATCATGGGATAGTCTGCTGAGCCGTGTTTCAGCTGACGGTGATGTCTCCGGGCAAACTCTGACCGGACCCAGCGTGCTGGAGTTCAGGAATACAGTACACGTGCTATTATTGTCTGCCTCGACAAGACTCTTATTTTTGTGCGCTGACGCCGCCGATCTCGCAAACGGGAACAGAACATCATGATTCATTGCATGATGCATGCACAGAGAGAGGAGGGTGTTTATCTACAACTACCACTAACGTTAGCACATAAGCGACCTCAGAATGGTAACATGCTGCAAAGCCAGCTGATTGATTATTTGCCTTGTTTTCGGTAAAGACTATTGAAAATAGCATTGAGTTGATGGATGGAATCGGGGAATCTGCTAGCCACTAGGATCACCGTTTGGTAACTCTAAAGATCCTTTGATGCTACGTGTAGAAAGTGGTGGGGCCTATGGAGAGAGGGTCTCACAACGTCGCTCAGCGCCAGCTCGACCTATGACCAATGCCAGCTCCTGCCAGTCAGCATAGAAGGCATAACTAACTATGCCATTCCGTAGCAGTTCTATCAATATTGTACGCTGCCATCGACAATAACAGCCGGATTGACGCCTTTGCTCTCTGTTGTCAAGTGCCGACCCTGCCGCCACCAGATCAGCCCATTTCGATTTCTCTGTTGCATCGCGCGAGGCACGAGGTTTAAAAAAAGCCAAACAAAACGGTCGAAACTCTGCTTCATACCGAAATGCTGGGAATTCAGGTTCTGGGATGGATTTATCCAGCCATCCTGCATCCTGGTAGGGCTCGTATCGGCATCCTTTGCTTACATTAGTTGCCTGATGATGCTTGATCGGGACAAGGGCGGTGTGGATGGGCCAACACGAGGTCGCCAGCTGGGAGAAACCTTGGGAAGCCTTGGAGCGTTACATGAGGCGGACGCCTACAGACATAATCATACATATACGGATCTCTGTACGTTGGTATGCAGCATCTGGTGATATAAGTGGTTAGGGGGGCCTCTGCGGCTTACAGCAGGACACCATCCGATGACGCTGTTCTTCTTGCCCAGGCCATGAAGCAGATCATGAGAACTGGTTAAATAATGCGAGTGAGATGTGATTAGAGGTAATCAAAGGCGAATCGATAGACCAGAAGCCTGGCATCACGCGCCGTGACGGCGTTAGGGGCTAGAGACGGGCTAGAATCGCAAAGGGAGGGCCCATTTGGCTGCCCCTTACTGAGAGGAGGCCTAGCTATCGTCTAGAGCCCCATCCCCCCTTGCCCCCAGCGCAAACTAGTTGCTCGAGCTAGAGAGCTACGAGAAGCATGGGCGGGTGGCTGTTTCATGAATGGGTGGACTCTACAACTGACCAGAGTCTATTGGGCTAGTTTAACGGTGGACACAGCCCAGAAGAGCTTGAGACCGTAATTAATCCGTCATGATGCTAAAAACAACAACAATAAAAAGTCCAACAAAAGCGAACTGACCTGGGCCCAAAGTGGACATTGATCGACTGCGCTTGCTCCTCAGGTTGAACGGGGGGCCACCTGAAGAAAGACCGTTTGCTAACCATTGACCAAGCAGAGGTGCAGTTTTCCGTGCAGCCAGCCTGCTTTCAAAAGTACAGGACAAACGGCAGAGCTTCGTATCCGTCGATAGCTCTGTGGTCTGTCTGTACGGAGTACTCTGTAGTCGACTCGGCATGCCCGTCTAGTTAGACCCAGGGACTCTCACCGGCCGGGCGTCTGCCAAGGTGCTCCTCTACTCCTCCAGGTTACCGTCCCTACCGTTGTGTGGCTTTTACGGCACCAGACGTGCCGAAGTGATTGCAGGTCAGGGTCATGGCCGTCTACTGATTTACAGTACATACGTGCCTGACGTAGATTTGACGCATCGTCGCTGGTTTCTGGAAAGCGGCTGATGGTGAGCTGCCAATCAAGCAGCTTGGCTCGACTCTGTACGGCAACGGTGCGTCTTGGTACTCTTTTTTTGGACTCATCAATAGATGCAGATTGTTGTCAGCTACAACTGCAGCCAGTCAATCTTGGGGGATCTCTGGTTGCTTTCCGGGATGCTACGTCGCTGCCCAGGGGGTGTTGCTGGCCTCTGGCTGTCAGATCAGGCCTTGCAGTGCTGGTCTCCTCCCAGTTAGACGAGAGCAACAATCAGGCGGGGACTGTATGCAGAAATACTCCGTACCTGCACAGAGGGAGATACCCGACGGCGTTTCTGCTGCCGGAGAGGCATTGGAAGCGAGATGGTGAAATTACACGGGCGCCAGTCTCGAGGCAAATAACGTGAGACGATTGAAGTGGTCTAAAAGAGAAGCCGAATCTCCACTGCGGTTTCGTAGGCGCTACGCTACAGGCTGAGGAGGGCTGCCTCGGCACCGCCCAACCGCTGGCCAGGGGAGGCCTGCCCTGCTCTACCCCCAGGGCTGGGCTGGGCTTGCCGCTACGCTACAGCGGCCTACCCCCCGCTACCGTCGCCACGGGCTGGATCATTTAGGTTGGTTGGTAGGTTGGGGACCGTGAGTGAGCGATACGACAAGCTCTCCTCTCCTCCGCATCCACCTCGCACCTTGCACCTCGCACCTCGCACCCACGTCCACATCCGCGGCCACATCCTCGTCCACGCGCCTTTGCGCTGGCCTCTTGTCCAGGGGCACAGACATGTGGCGTTACGAGCAAGCTAAAAGTAACCTGCATGGGTGATATTCACCCGTAGTGCCAATGTGGACTTGGACACCCCCTCCTCCCCCTTGACTATTGGGTCTTCAGGAGGGGCGTCGCAAACCCCTTCAGTCCATGATTGACAGAACAGACAGAAGGACGGGAGACGCGGATGCGGAGGAGGCGGAACTTGGAAGGGATCATGGCCCTTGGTCCCTCCCCCCCGTGTGTCATGGCCATGGCCATCACTTAGTATATCTCGGCTGCTTTCCCTCGCCCTCTGGATCCGTCTCTTCTGGAACCTGTCCCTTCTTGATCAAAGTCGTACATTGTTGTCTTCCAGAGCAACAAGCACGGCAGAGACCTCAACACACTCGTTTCTCGACATTTCCAACAGGTCGACATCATGTTGGGCAAGTTTTTGGTTGCGGCCCTGGCCGTAGTTGGCGGAGTCTCACCGGTCGATGCTCAGGCGCAAAACATCTTTGTTACTGGTGTTCCGGTCACTGGCGGCGGTGCTGTTCCTGTGAGAAAGAACATCAATGAGATCTACTCTGCTGGTGGTCCCGAGTGGTGAGTGATGGCTTGGCATCGTCGATCAATACACGAACGCTTGCTAACTCGTGGCAGGGATCTTTACATCCGTGCTATGCGTGTTATGTATGATGCCAAGGAGACTGACTGGAAGTCTTATTTCCAAGTTGCCGGTATGTATGTCTCGTATTGAGCCTCTTCACAGCTCTAATATCATTTAGGAATCCACGGCAAGCCCTTTATCCAGTGGAACGGCGGTGGTGCTCGGTCAGGCAATGGCTGGCCGGGATACTGTCCCCATGGTGTATGTTACTCCCAAGCTCGATTGCTGTATAATTTGTTGCAGTACTGACTCTCAGCAGGAAAGCCTTTTCCTCACCTGGCACCGACCCTACACCCTGCTCTTTGAGCAAATCCTCGTCGAGAACGCTAAGAAGCTGGCTGCTGCCTACCCTGCTCAGTACCGTGCTCGATACGTTGCTGCCGCCAACTCTCTGCGATCTCCCTACTGGGACTGGGCCATCGATGACATCCCCAGTGCTGTCGTTCCCCAGATGGTCAGCGTCCGCGTCCCCAATGGCAGCGGCCTCAAGAAGATCACCATGAAGAACCCTCTCTACACCTACACCTTCCCCAAGAATGCTGTTTCTGGCAAGTACGGAGCCTGGGACGATGAGAACCGCGCCCGCACCCTCCGATGCCCTGCTCCTGATAGCTTCCCTTCGACTGCCAACGGCCTGCTGAACCGCCGACCCTACAAGCAGTGGACTGTAAGTTGTGATTAGAAAAGTCTGAGTTGAGCATCACTAACATACATAGTATGATGTCTTGACCCGTACCAACAGCTTTGACCAGTTTGCTTCTACTGGCGCGAGCGGTGCCTCTCTTGAGCAGATTCACAACGCCATTCACTGGGATGCGGCCTGTGCTGGCCAGTTCCTCGCGGCCGAGTTCTCCGGCTTCGATCCCATCTTCTGGATGCACCACACCCAAGTCGACCGTCTCTGGGCTTACTGGCAGGCCATGCACCCCGACAAGGCCTCGTTCACCGGCAGCTACTCGGGCGGTTCTCGCTACGCCACACCCTCTGGCACCACTATCACTCCCTCGTCGCCTCTCCAGCCCTTTTACGCCTCCAGGGGCAAGTTCCACACCTCGAACTCGGTCAAGAGCATCAAGGGCTTCGGTTACACCTACGCCGGTCTTGAGTACTGGCGCATGTCCCAGACCCAGCTGGCCAGCTCGGCCAAGTCCGTTGTCAACCGCCTGTACGGCAGTGGCAGCTCCCGCCGACGTGATCTTGAGGGCCGCCAGGATGATGGCAAGACCACTCGTTTCTTCGCCCGTGTCCAGCTTGACGTCACTGAGGTTGAGCGACCCTGCTCTGTGGATATCTACGTCTCTGGTAAGCGCGTTGGTGGCCTAGTCGTCATGAAGCAGCCTGAGGAGGGTATCATTCACGGCGAGTTCTCAGTTGACGAGGCTGCCGACGCTCCTCAGCTCCTGGGCAGCTGCACCCCTACCAAGGTTGCCGATTCTATCACCAACGGCCTCCAGGTCGAGATTGTCAAGCTCGACGGCTCCAAGATCAACCTCTCCGACGTGCCTAGTCTCAAGGTCAGCCTCGAGAACGTCCCCTACACTCCCCCTGTCGCCGAGGACCAGCTCCCCGAGTACGGCGATGCCAAGGACCAGATCGCCGACATTGTCGGCAAGACCAACACCAAGGCTCTCAAGGCCATCAACGCTTGCGCCAAGAAGCTCCCCTCCTTCGATCCTCCCAAGGCTTAAATATCGCCTTCCAAAAGAAAATTTCTTGTCTACTATTTTGTTTTATGCCGGCGGTCAAGCCCAAGATGGCTTGGATCGCGGCTGACTACATGGAAAGGGATCACTTGCAAACCGCACGAATTTTTTAAGTAGTTTTAATTACCTGGCCGACGCCGGTAGTCTTGTTTGTATCTTCGCTAGACCAGGTCTATAGTTACTGCAATAAGTGGCCCATTTTCTATGTCATGCTCGACTCCCCTTGTGTCCTGTGATGTGTCGGTGAAGCCGTGATGTGGTAACTTTTCGGCGAGATGGAATGGGCTGAGGGTATGTTTGTAGGGATACAGTGGTTGCTGCTGGAGTGACTGGGTCGTGCTGATGACGTTTTGTCGTGATGTGAGGTGGCGATATAATGTGTTTGTCTGCTTTAGTGACAAGTCATCAGTTGATGTACACAATATCGAAGCTGGTAACTTGGCTCGAGTCACCGCCGAGTAGGAGCTCGCTCTAGTCTGCCGCTTCCGTTGTAGGGAGATGAGTGTATGAGTCAATGTTACAAGGAAAGGTCGAGCGCACTTTGTATCCAAGGAATTCACCTTGAGATGGTTATAATGGGAGGACAAGAAAATATAGACCAAGTTAACTACAGGGATATCGAGCATAGAGAAGATAATTTAGATATAATGTCACCCAGTGCATATAGATGATTCCTTCATGTCGACAATCTTATATCTGGTTGGTCTGGCATGTCTCTGGGTATAATCAACAGCTAACTCGATGGCCATGCCATGTTGACAGGGAAGTGGAACTCTCCTGACTACTTCTCTGGGCTCTACTTCATCACATCTTAGGAGCGGCATATGTATATATTATATATATATACTGGCATACTCTAGATCGCGTTACTGTTACCTGGAGTCGACCATGGTTCTCTCTCAAGAGTTGTACCCGACTAGGACAACGCTTGTGATGTCAATGAAGGATAGCAAGGGACGCTCTGTTGCATTTACCTACGTGTTTGATTTGCTATCTTAGGAAAGCGGTACACTCTAGCGTGATCTGTAGTGTTGGGTAGAACTGTATCGGTTTCGTCACATAGATATCCAAATCCCCAGTTGCTCGAGGATTGGAGTTGGTTAGGCAGCAGCATTAACTAACGGAGAGATTCCACTATAAGGCCACTATCACCGGCCATCTTCTATAGCGTAGATATCTGGGAAAACGGAGTCTAATGGATGGGATATTACCTGATTACTTAAGAAAAGACTCAATTTAGTCGTCTAATATGAGGACCATGGTTTAGCACCTGTTGACTTGGCGACGCCATATTGTGATATGTTTATGTTCATGTCTCATTCGTTGGACAGTTTTAACATTGGACAGGGTTGATGTTTCATCTGTTAATATTGTTAAGGCGGCCAGCTTCTCAATCGCGGGAGTTGGACGTAAAATCCAACCTCGACCTCGGCGATTCAAAGCAGCCGCTGTACTCGTGTAAGACCCAAAACGATAACATATTGTTAATAGATTTCAATTGCTCCGATGGACTTGAGTCGATGTGAGAACAATTCTACGACATGTGGATCTTTGTCGTCACGTGTCATGCGCCTAGATTTTCAACATCGCCATCTGTCGGTCTGGTTAGTCAGTCCATTGATCTTGTCACAACTATTGACTTACACGACGACTCTTTGACTCTCTCGAAAATAGAGCTCCTGAATAACTCAGATCAACTCGCCAAAATGGTCTTGGAAATCGCCGTCCCGTCTAAGAAAGATGCACCTAGTACGGCCAGCACGCATCTGGCCGCCATGGACGCCAACCTGCTGATGCATGCGCAATTCCCGAATGCTGAGAGCCTCGAATTTCTCCACGAATTGCTTTGTAGGGACACCCTAAATCACGTCAGTGGCAGTGACAAGAATGTTCTTATCTCGCGAGACATGGAAACTGGAAGGATAGCAAGCTTTATCAAATGGTCGGTTCAACGGGGGAGACAGCCGGGAGAGAAGGAAGATGAGCCTCATGAGGAGTTTCCGGCGTGCTGCCGACAGGAATATCTCGATTCTTATGCCGCGCTCACCAAAGAGGCGAGAATCAAGGTCTTTGGCGACCAGCCACATTACCGTAAGTCATTTATGCACCATAGTCATTGCCAATGGATATAATCGTGTTAAACGATACACGAATCCGGCCAATGCTGAGCGATCTCGACGTGGTCGTCCGACTCGTGCAATCAACAGTGAACCACTTGGTTACTGACCATGGCTAGATGTAACATACCTCTGTACGGATCCTGCTTTTAGCGGCCAAGGAGCTGCATCTGGACTCCTGCGACAAGTCCAGGCTGAGGCGGCCGCAGAGAATATGCCAGTGATCTTGGAGGCAACTATGAACGCGGTCAGCTTTTATGAGAGACTCGGCTTTCAGATCCGAGAGGAACTTGAGATGATGCTCCCGCCGCGAGGATCAAGCGTGCCGACCGAGCGTTACGAGGAGAGAACCATGGTCTGGATGCAGTCAGAAACCCCCTGATAGCAATTCGTCATACGTTAAAGCTCGAGAGAAATGACAGCACAAAACGCAGGAGTCTCTTGCTCACTCAACACTCAACAGACATAAATGTCAAGATCATTATCCACGATGGATGGCCCCACACTCACGTGGCAAGACGTTGACATGCCGAACTCCACGCTTACAGAACATCGAAATAACTGGAGACCCCATGATTCGAGGTCGAGTGACACAGGCACTTCATCTGACTCACCGCTTCGACAGCTTTGCAGTAAGGATTGGTTGCTTGGCGGTTTGATCAACGTCGCCGAAGGATGCAGGATAGGGCTCCTAACAGGCTGTGCAGTACAACGTATGTATGGGACATTGTACAGCCTAAACCCCAGACCGTGAACGATGACGCTTCTCCCGGAGATAATCATCAACGGTTCCAAGACCGGGTTTTGGCACGATGCGATGACTCGGTCCGTGCTGGGCATTAACCTCCGGGGCAGGACCGGCAACGTTCCCCTGTGGCCCCCACGGCGCGAGGGTGGTTTTCCTGGGCCAAGATCGCGTCGGACGCTGGCCAGGCTGGCTGGTTTTAGCAGGCCAGAGCGACGTCGATAGGCGCATACGGGACGCACGTACGTCGGATCGTGGTGAGAGTCTTTGGCTGTGGACCAATCATAGAAGTTGTAGTTGGTTGGGGGATCGCGAAAGTTGACTGATAGATCTCTGATAACTAACGGGTTGTCGCATTGCAAGGGTCCGCTGGTCGAAGGCACCTGGAATCTTACTCATCGTTTCGTATCATGAATTTTATTCGTCATTGTTATTGCAAGCCAAGGACGATAGTTGCCCACCCTGCTAGGGATAACTTGATGATGATGGGTTAATTCTCGCGCTGGCGGTATCTTAAACGTCGGAACAACTCGGATGTATTCAGGACGGTCAACGACCTTCGGTGCAATAGGGAACCGAGGCCTGGGTAGGATAGGCAGGTGGAAATAACTCCGTGGTGCCAGAAATAGGCAAGGATGAGCAGATGGAGGAGACTGATGGGGATTCTAACTTAGAGGGTTGGCTCTTGGAGATGATGACCAAGTGAGAGTGGTCCGTTGAGAAGGTATGGACGGAGTACTCCGAATGGAGTACCGTTCTGTCTCAGCACTCAGAGCCCTAATCACAGCACATAAAAAAAGGTTATTTTAGCCGCCGGCGTCCGTGCATAGAAGCCGAGCAGCAGCTCCGTTTTTGACTGAGGCCGGGCGCCCGTTCAACAAGCGACACCCAGCCCCCGGACGAGCCATTACGTTAAAACAACTGCCGGACCATGCAGAATGAGGGAAGAGACGCTCTGAATCGTTTTTCCATTTGGTAATCGGCGTCTCTCTGCGCTGGGCAGGACAGCATCATCGAAAGGCAGCAGAGGTATCCCCTACTCGTTATCTCGGTGCGATCTACCTGTTTCTTGAAGTACCCTCGACATGTGGCTGCATCTGTGAGGTCTGCCCTAAGGATCTTTTCTTTTGTCTCGATTATCTTTTGCCATTATGTATTTCTATCTCCTCGATTTTTCTCAAGATAAGCTCTCTTGTGCTTGCGACTCGTCCATTCACTTCTGGCACCCTCCAACCCAACGATTCGTCCTATCGCCGGCGGGCATTTTCTTCTATCCTTGGCTAAGACAGCCAAACCTCGGAGATTGAGCGAGATGCTGGAGCCATGCTCAGTCTGGTTACGGGAACATGACATGCTCTCGAAGGCAGAGGTCAACCCTCGGCCTTGAGTCGGATATTTCCTCCCCTGTCGAAGCTATTCAGTGCGAACCACAGAGCACCAAAGCCATCCGTAGCAGGCGTCCTTTCAAGGTCCATTTTGGTCGGTTAACGCCACCAAGGTTTGCTTGACACAGCCAGCGCCAGCGGCCTCAGGAGCTTGAAGAGGAGGTGCTCCACGGAGTACAACGAATACTGAGCACCCGCGCTTGCAAGGGCAAGCCGCGAGGGCAAGCGAGGCAATCAGAAGATGGGCCAAGCTGTATGTCTGTGACTCTACGGAGTACCGTCTCATCTAAACTCTTGGTTACACAAGGGTCCATCGGGATCTCAGTCACTGGACAAAGAAAATACCCACTTCCATGCCCGGTGCAGCCATCACATTAAGAGGTACGTAGCTCTCCGTCCCTGATATTCTCCAGGATTCCTTTCAGGACATGCTCCGAGCCTCTTGGTGGCAACAACTTTAGGCTTGCCCCGAACTCAACGGGAGCTGGGGATTCTGGAGACCCCTCGAGGTACTTGAGCTTTGCGGGGAATATCACGAAGCTGAAGGTATTCTCTCTCACATGCCTATCTTCCACTTTTGTTTCTGACCGTCACTTTTCTCTCTCTCTCTAAACAATTCACGGGATAAGCAGCATCTCTCTCTCTGCCTTTTCCCCTGCCCTTTCTCCCCTCTCTCCTTTTTCTCTTCCTTCTCTTCTCACCCCTCTCCCCGTTCCTGCCCCAGTGACCAACTACCTTGACTTGTTCTGTGTCATCCCGGGTTTGCGTATGGACATATCTGCCACTACTTATACGGCTGCAAACGACAGACCGTGCCACACGCGCCGGTTGACTAACGTTAGGAAGCATTTAGCTCTGATCGGCCGTTTCTAATGACATTCATGCTCATAGGCCTAGCTTATCTTATCCTCGCTACTGTTGTTACATGAGAGAAAGGTTTGAGGAGGACAAAAAAAAAGATATTTCCTTCGATTCATGATCTATCTGCTCTATGTACCTACACACAAACCCCTCTTCTACCCGTTACACACCCCGGATTGCCTCTTGTCATCGTCGACCCAGATCAAATCAGAAGAGGCAGTATGAGAGAAGCTACCTTACATTCCAATCCAGCCCACTCATAATCCCAGTCCCCTAGGTCCCCCAGGTCCCTAAGCCCGCCTCCAAGTTGAGAGGCATCGGAAGCGGTAGAGACGAGACAGACAGCTAGAGCCCAGCAAACAGCATCTCAGCGGGCGCACCCAGGCATTAATAAGGCTGATCCTGTGGTTGTCCATCCAGTCTCAACGTGCGCGTCCCTTTATCACCGCCCGCAACTTGTTACGCCGCATCTCTTTGCCGGCCGCTTGTCATTCAGGTGGCTGACGATCCGTTCTGCTATCTCGCATGCATCGTCTCTCTCTAGCTGCCACGACGTCCAGTTCATACGGATACTGCAAACATAGTTATTGGATCTGACTCGACAGTTCGACCGAGCTCGGTACATGAATTGTCACTTTTAGTCAAGATTCTCCCCGCTTGCCCGCCTTATCAGCTAACCCCCCCGGTCTGCCGCTTGTCGACCAACTCCATCGGCGCCCATCTGCGCCCGCCATCCGCACATCATCCTAGCAAGTCCCTGGCATCCCGGCATCTCGGATCCCACTCTTTGCCCTCTCTCCTCCGACCACTTACACACTTGAATGTCTCTTATCTTTTTTCCCTCCTTCACCTCCCTCGCCTCACATCGCATCCCTCTCCGCTTCCCCAGATTGTTATCTCGCACCAACCATTGCCTCGTGTGCGCCCAGGAACTCTTGCATCGACTTTGGACTCGATTTGGATAACGTGGTTCTATTAGCTATCGCTATTCATCATCTCGCTGCTGAGTGGTTGTAGCTCTAGGGCATATTGCGTCACTCCCAAACCCCGTGGGGCCTATCGCGCTTCGAGCCTTATCAGCTTTTTGTCACCATCATCAATCTCGAGATCTCCTGTATCAGAGGCACACGACAACGTCCAAGGGCCATTGTGGCTCGAGCATCTCCGCGCCCGTTTCTTGCAGGGCAACGGGCGCCTGAACCTTGTGCAGCTCGGATTCCATCCCCTGAAAGGCCCTGGCAGCAATATACCCTTAGTGGAGAGAAGCCGATAGCTCACAGACCTCAGTATCGCTACCATTGCCTCGGATACTCTTGAGCGCCCTATCATTATGGCTCCCCAATCATCAGCTCAGGTGCAGAGGACGGCGCCTATCGCCATCGCTCCCAAGCCCCCCCGGCCAGAGCCTTCTGCTGCTTATCGTCAGGACAGCTTCCACAGGCTTGACGGTGCTGCGAGTTCCGCGCCTGTTGAGGGCTCCTCTTTCAATGGCTCTCCTGTCCCACCTTGTCTGGCATGTCGTTACTCGCGTGCCAACTGTACCCTCAACGACGACGACGATTGCTGCATCCAATGCCAAGCTGCTGGTTCCGACTGTTCCCTGGCCTCTAGTCCTCGGTCCCGGAAAAGAAAACTCCACGGTGAAGCCGGCGAAGATATTATCGGGAAGAGAAGGTCAGTCAAACCATTCACAACCAGTCCTTCTTCCCCACGCGGGCAAGCCTCCACCCCTCGATCCCTGTCTCGTCCACACTCCATTGTCCTGTGCCTTTCCTCTGCGTCTACTCTACTACATCATATTTCTCCCTCTCCAACTCCCCTCGTCAGATAACCTTTACCTTACTCGTGTTTGTTTGCTGTGCATGTCCTTGCCAGTCTCGTCTGACACATGATTGGTGCACAGCTCTCCGGGCCTCGCATCCAGGCGACGAAACCACAACTCTAGTCTTTCCAGCACCGCCGCTAGCAGCTCATTCCTGGAGGAGATGGCCAATGTTGGCGGCCCTACCATGCTAAAACGTACGCTGGGCCTCCAGGACGATCGTTACAGCCAGTATATTGGTCCCACTACCGACTTCGAGCCTTCCCTCATCAACCTCTCCTCCTTCGATCCCCACGACGAGAGCCTCTTATCCAGAGGCACCCTCCGCAAAGTCAGCGAACACGAGACCTTCTTGATGCTGCCTGACAGCAACACTCCAGGACACGAGCATGTGACGCAGGACGCGGATCATGTCGAGTCCATTGTTGGCCCCCATGGCCGACACCTTATCGATATTTACTTCCGAGTTGTTCATCCTGGGTTTCCCATTATCCAGAAGCATGTCTTTATGGAAAAATACGATCGTTCCTACCGAGAGTTCTCGCCACCTTTACTAGCTGCTGTTTATATACTTGCGATCAATTGGTGGGATCAGAGCGAAGATCTAGCTCATTTACCGCGCCCCAATGTGAAGGAGCTTGAAGCTATTGTCCGTGCAACTCTAGATGAAGCCACTTTTCGTCCGAAGCTATCCACGATCCAGGCAGGCTTGCTTCTGTCTCAAAGACCTGAAGGCGACCAATGGGCACCAACAGCACAACTCGTGGCTTTGGGGCACGAACTGGGACTGCATCTAGACTGTTCAGGTTGGAAAATTCCCCCGTGGGAAAAGGGATTGAGGAAACGGCTCGCATGGGCCCTCTATATGCAAGACAAATGGGGTTCTCTTGTTCACGGACGACCATCGCACATTTTCGCTACTAACTGGGGCGTGCAGCCCCTCACAGCAAACGACTTCCCAGATGTTGAGTGGGACGAGAACGATGCTGAGGAGAAACTCGATATCGAGAGAGGACGGATGCTGTTTATGCGAGTTGTGCAGCTTTCGGAGATCCTATCTGAAATTCTCGACACGTTTTATACTCTGCAAGCGATGCAGACGGTCATAAACGCGGGCCCACAAGGGACACATCTCGTGCTGTCCCTCGCAAAGCCGATCCAGTTGAAGCTGAAGGAGTGGTATGGGGGACTACCGCAGCTCATCCGTTTGGACTCGTCTTATTCGTCACCCAACCCCACCCCTAACAGACTGTCGAGCATCGGATATCTTCACTTGGCATATTTTGCAGCAGAAATTACCCTGCATCGGCGTATTATTCGATCGTTGGCTTCGACAACCAGCTCGGTTGACTCGTACGTGGAGCACATTTGTCGCAGTGCCGCCAAGGCTCGTCTCATCTCTGCTATGGACTTTGTCAACCGTCTTACACCGAACCATCTGCGCTCTTTTTGGTACTTTGCGTCCAAGACCAACTTCGCCTTGATCGGCACTTTTGGCTCTCTACTTTGGGCCACATCCCCTGGTCGCGAGGAAGCCGACTGGTATCGCCGCCGCCTCGGAGAGTACCGCTGGACTCTATCTGTGAGCTCGAAACCCGGCGAAGGGAAGGGCTTGACCGTGTTCGCCATGACAATGCTGGACATTTCGACGGGCTTGTTGAAGCAGCTGCCCGAAAAGCCGTCTATGAGCCGCAACGGTAGCCACATTGATCTGTCGGCTTCTGCACCTCCGACTTTTAGTGGTGGCATTCTCGATAGTCTGAGCAGCATACCTAGCGCGGAATTCAGCAACATGCATAGTCCACACAGCGACGAGGATGATAGCAGCGATGACGATATGGAGGACTACCCAACGAGGATGTGAGAGGTAGAAGGGGAACGGGAGTGATCTGGACAGTCTGTTTTTGACCTCCGAGATCTTCTGACAGGGGGTAATTTGTCAAAGGTTTGACTTCGGCATGCATTATTCAGGCGTTTTTGTCATTGTTACTGCATTGTGTTTTGCACGGCAGGAGTTGGCATGGGCGTATTCTTGTCATCTTTTGGGGCCTCATTTCGGCCGGTTCCCTTTTCTGGCCATTTGATGGGTTTGGGATGATTGATACCTTCTCGGAGCCCCCCTGGAGGGGTCTGAGGCATGAAGAGAGGTTGGCACGTGGGCGCATTGAACGGAAGACATGGGATGACATATGGGACACTGGGGCATGGCATATGCCTCGACATGACTCTGTATGACGGTTATCTGAGATGGATGTGATAAGATTGATATGAGCTACGTAAAGAACAAGAAGGTATCACTACCACGTTTGACATCACCAAGTCTTAGTATGGCAACACACACAAACGACTCAGCTTCACGATAACGGGAACAATGCTTGTCAATCAGCACCAGGCTGTTGGGCGGTTCACAACTGGGCTCCACCCCCTCCAATGCATGCCCAGCCCACCCACACAACTCCTACAACCCATGCATCGGAGCCGAGCGGTCGGCGGAACGGTCTCCACTTGTCCCCGTGCCCCATGGACCCTTGATTGCGATGACCTTACCAGCTGGGTGGTTCGTTAGTTTTGGCTTTGTACGTAATGCGGGCAGAGCTCCCATGAGCAGATGCAGGTTGCCTGAGAGGGAGAACATCTTTAGACAGTTGAGGATAGTACATAGTTCAAGGTCCAGCGGCTCGCTTGTTCATTGGAAACACACTTTCCCAGTTTAGTAGCTTCCAAGTTAACCTACTGAGCTGCTAGCTAACGCAGGGACAACCCATGGGTTTAACGAGCGGATGTCGGGGCGGCTGGTCCGATATCTCATTCTCGGAACCAGTCTGTAAACCATCAACTCTAACCACAATGACACGATATTAATCTTGACTGGTTTATCTTATTTATTACCTACTTGCTTGATAAACCCAATACTGAGTTTACGTCACATAATCACCCTAGCCGGATAAGGGAGCGAAAGCCGGGCCAGAGGCACTGGCCGGAGAAGGAGCATCACTCTCTTAAATAATACGGTTAATGGCTGAGAAATAACAGTATATATCCCCTTTCTGGATTGGCCTATACTGCGTATTCATCGTGTGGGCTGTATGGGGATGAAATAGGTGGGAGGTAGAGTGCATTGCTCTACGATGTCGCAATAACAGAGGCCACAAGACACTTTCATCTCTTAATTGGGGCCAACTTGTATTACTTCATGGCCTACGATTTGAGCTGTCTGGGGTACATGGTTCATTGTCTAAACTACGGGCGCTTGCATCGCGATAACTCTGCCCGCACGGCTAGGGATATATGGTTCCTGGTATCACGATGAATGCCTCAGAGCCAGAGAAACAGGAACTAATTGATTAAGCAACTTAGTAAATGCGAGTAGAAAATGCCCATAAGTTATAATCACGTGCTTCAACCGAAAACATAGGAATCTGACGTACATAAAAGGCAGACTCATACCCTCTGTCATGAAATTGCTGTCGCAACAAGCCAGCCCATGAAGGCCTCGACAAATCGTCCTCAACTGTCTTCAGTTCACGTTGGTGGTCTCCCAACTATCAAGAGGCTAACATAGTTCGTCATTGTATAGACTATTACATACTTCAGAGCAAAGTCTGGATGATTACTTATTTCATCTAGCTAGATATAGTTAGCCATAACGTGCATCTAACTATCCCAGCCTATTCCTTAGCTTAGATCAGTTTGACGTCCAGTAGGCCATCAACGCAGATAAGTTCTATCGTTACAAACTAAACTACACTTACTTCTATTATATCTTCTTCTCTTTCGTCTTATTTCCTTCACTTTATCGCTACCCTCCACACCTACCTTAACTGTCATGTCTTGTTCACTCAGCCTTCACGCTGGTCCACTTCGCACCGCCACAGCACCAGCCACACTCTGGAAACAAAGAACCCTCCACGTCAACCTCAGGAATATCCGAGTTCCAACCTTCAAACATCAACGGAGCTTCAGATGCAGGCCATTTGAACCTCCCTTCCACGGTCTTTAATCAACATCTTCTCCATTTCTTCAGTAAATACTCACTCTGCCCGATATCCGCCATATAAATTGCTTAGCTGCTCGCTTTCCGTCGCAATGGCCAAGAAGAAAACCGTTTCAACCCAGGCGACTGGCACGCCTGAGGGTTTCACGCCTCAACGCTTTGAGAGGGAACTTAAGGATCTCGCGGCGAAAGCCAAAGAAGATACTTGGACTAGGCGCGCAGCGGGGCAAGCGTCCCTTTATGTTCAGGTCGCTCTTGTGCTCAGCCTTCTGGGCATCGCCTCCAGCGCGTCGCAGCTTAACCTCTCTCCTACTTATGGATCCATTCCTTCGGCTGTTACGCATGCTCCCATAATTATGGCTGGCTGCTTCGTTGGATGGGCGGGTAACGTGTTTCTACACAGCGCTCTTCCTCTTCCCGCCTCTCAGATCCTCCCGCTCGTTGCCTTGCACTTCCCGGTCGTACAGTTCCTCCTGGGTGGTTTCAGCGAGCGGCTCGGTTCATGGTGGGGACCGCTCGTCACCGAAGCTCTCACGCTCTTCCCGCTGGCTGTTCTCTCAGCAGCCTGCGTGGCTGACCATCTCGAGAACGCGGACCTAGGCAAGCTACCTCAGTTCTTGGCGGATGCAGCGCCGGGCATTGGTTCCTGGGGTTTCTTCAGGCTGGCCGAGAGACTTGCCAGCGAGAAACTTCAAGGTCTCGTAGGAAGTGCGTTCGTGTTTACGCGTGTTGGACTGGAGTTAGTGCTGGCAGCTATCTATGCCGTATTTGCGCCGTCCAAGTTTCTCGCTCTGGCTATCCCGGCTCTGCTACACACGGCGGTTCTAAACACACATGTCATGACACCGATGGCTACGGCATCGCTCAACAGTACGCTGTCGGCGCAGAATTGGACGCTGCTGGAGCGTAAGGAGTCGTTGACAGGCTATGTCTCGATTCTTGAAAACTTGGAGAAGGGATTCCGGGTTATGCGATGCGACCATAGTCTTCTTGGAGGAGAATGGGTGCGGATCCAGGGAAAGAGGGTGTCTGAGCCGATTTACGGCGTGTTTGTGATGCTCGAGGCCGTGCGCCTTATTGAGAGGCAAGCTCCTCTTCCCGACTCTGAAGCTAGTGCTCTTGTGATGTAAGTCCCTGCCTTCGCTTCCGCATAGCTTGCTAATTGATAGCAGTGGCCTTGGTATTGGAACCACTCCATCTGCTCTCGTGTCCCACGGTATTGACACTACGGCTGTCGAGATTGATCCTGTGGTTCACGAGTTTGCTCAGAAGTACTTTAACCTGCGCGAAAACAACCCTCCGGCTATCGCAGATGCAGTTAGCTATACAGCTGACTTGGTCAGCAAGTCCAAGACATACGACTATATTGTTCACGATGTTTTCACAGGCGGTGCGGAGCCAGTCGACCTGTTCACACTCGAATTTCTGCAGGGGCTAGAGGCATTACTGAAGCCCGACGGGGTCATTGCGATTGTAAGTTGACTCGCACCACATTCCCTAGCATCCTCGCTGACTCTTTAGAACTACGCTGGTGACTTTGGCCTGCCTGCTCCCCAAATGATCTACCGCACCATCAAGCAGGTCTTTCCCTCGTGCCGCATCTTCCGCGAGAGCCCGCGTGAAGAAGCCAATGTCGAGAAGTGGGGCAGCGACTTTACCAACATGGTCATCTTTTGCCGGAAGACCCCCGGGGAGATTACGTTCCGCCGTCCAGTCCCGACTGATTTCCTTCGGAGCCGCGCCCGGCAGGCTTTCTTGTTACCGCAACACGAGGTCCCCGAGCAGGAATTTCTGGGTAGCGATGACACGGACGTGCTGATGAGGAACCGGACCGGCAAGGTGACAAAATGGCATCAGCATAGCGCGGCGGGACATTGGAAGATCATGAGATCGGTGCTGCCGGATACTATCTGGGAGCAGTGGTAGAGCTGTTATCTAGCTGTCCAATGTTTTGGAGATGTACCGTGACGTTCAGAAGAACCGTTGCCTTCGCAAATGACGCAGGGGACTCTACACATTCCACTGGTTCGACATATGTACATACTAGGATTATATATTCATTACTTGTAGGATAGACATAGAACACTCCGTGTAATCTCAGGCTAGACCTCGAAAGCCAGTGGTATAATAATATCGATGGGTGTGGCATTATGTATCCATGAGTACGCTTGAAAACCCACTATATACCTATATACTCGAGCGCATCAATCGCAAGCGCATTTCTCACCAGCCTCACAATATCTCCCCTTCTCCCGGGTCTCTAAGCTAGTCTTTAGATACATCAAGAGAATACTGTTTGTTGCCAGTGTTAAAATCATTGGCAAACTCTTTGATGTAGCCCGGCACTTCAACCCTGTTGTACGAGCTCGGTACGGGCTCGCCCAAGGTTTGATGGATAGGCAACACACCTGTCCAGATTTCGTTCTGAATAGCCTCGTTCTCCATATCGTGCCTGTCGTCGTGGGAACTTCCAGTGCGCATCTTTGCACTGCCAGAGGCGATGCGCACCTTGAGAATACCGGTACTCTGAAGCTCAGCCTTGGTGGGCGGCAGACGAGTGTGTCGCCAGCGGTCGGGCACAACATGGTCGGTGATGAGCTCCATAGCGTACAGTCTCTCGGCCTCGTCCTCCACAAGCGTGGCGTGGCCGAACAGCACGGCAGAACGGTAGTTATAGCTATGCGAGAAGGACGACAGCGCAAGTACAATGCCGTCAATGTGAGACGCAGCAATGCATACAGGCATTCCCTCCTTATCCCCATCACGGCCTAGGTTCATGATACGACTCGACACGTACCCATGCAGATAGAGATCGAGAGGGTCACCGAGGTCGGCGCTTGGACGGTCGAAGGAGCCCATCTGGCCGATCATGGGAAGTATGACTGGGAAGGGCTGAGAGGGGGTGTTGAAGGAGACATGGAGAATCTGGCATGTATTGATTATGGTGTGGATTGTCTTGAGGGCGTAGACAGCGCGGTCATTCTCACGCTTGATGGTGTTGATGGCCTCTTTGGGGTACTCAAGGTCGTAGCGGCCCATGATGAAGACTGAGGTATGTATAAAATGTGGGTGATATATGTGTGTTTGCCCGAGATGGTAGCACTTGATAAGTTGAGAGCAAAATTAGCTCGAATGGTGCTAAGCTCGCCAGTATTTATACTATTTGGGTGACGCTCAACTACCACTTACAGATATCACTTGAGTCACGAGAGAAGTCCAGATGCCGGAACCGAGATATCGGACAAAGTTGTTCGGTGAAACTGTGCCGAACCCCTCGAGGCCGGGCAGCTGTCAACCAACCATCCATGCTTGGAAGTAAAGGACAATAGTGCAATACTCGATCTCTAAGTAGCCTCCACGCGTCGAGAAAAGTCTCCGGAGCTAATGCAACACCTTTGGAGATCACGGTTGCGAGTTGGTCGTGGCCAACTCCAGCATCTGACCATCCCACGGCAATCGATTGGTGAGATCTTAGTGGGGTAGCTCCGTTGGAGCACGCATTAGCTTGCATCCCCAGACTCACCGGGACAAGTTGTAAGTTGCAACATTTCGGAGCTTCCTCAATGATCAGCCTCAATCCTTCGTGCTGGGATGCAGCAGCATGCAGAGCGGCAGCAGGTTCTCTGGACGCCGAGAGTGCTCAGGGTGGGCGATTTCGGATCCTCCGTCTTTGTAAGTCTGGATACCGGGCCGGTCGGTGACGTTGATGGTGGTGACCGGTAACGACCGGGTGTGGACAGAAAGGGAAGGAAAAGGGAGACGATGATATAATCATCCTGAGTAACCTATGTGCATAGATAGTACTTCGTACTACATGGTGAATGAGGTTTGTGGATGGATCCTTCGAGCAGAAACTCGTGCTTGGTGGTTGGCTGCCGTCAACACACTGGTTAGTTAGGTGAAAGCAGGGTTACAACTACGGCTTTGGGTCATTTATACAGCAACACACGATAGTCGGTGCCAGTGTAAGATGAACGCGTACACGAAGTCCATGAATAAAGTAGACGGATAGGCAATGCAAGTTAACGGTTGATCTAATGTAAAATCCGGGGAAGTTGTAGGGTAGTCAGGATATGGTAAAGAGTCCCTCCCCGCCTTACTCCATACTTCGGGCACTATCGGATGAGAAGATGTCTTACGCTAGTAGTTCGACTTCCATCATCAACTCTCACTACGTACTTCAACTTTTTAACAACTCCAACTCTCCCCAATACACATTTCCGGATTTCCTTGATGCCTCTCCCCATGAGGAGACTGCAGTGCCACAATGCGGGAGATGGACCCTGACACCCTGACATTGCATGACCGCGGCTACTGGGACCAACAGCAGGCGTTTCCTCTGCCCCGCTATCCTAGGTCTCGGTCACTGTCCGAACGACAACGTCTTGTCGTCTTTTCACGACACAGATGGGCTTCTAATTCTTCTCCTCCTTTTATTCCTTGATTATTTCCAAGAAACTTCGATTTCTCAACGTTAGGATTGAAAAAATGGCATCGCAGGTGGACGGCTTGACAAGGAAACCCAATGCAACATCACCATGTCGTTAGGCCTCGACCAACCCGGTTTCTCCCTCTTTCTCGGGAACCGAATCGGATCTGGTTTCCGACCGCAGCTTCACTTAACGGACCCAAATAAAGCGCTCCCTCGTTTTCTCCTTACCAGGCTTCTCTTGGTCATTTTCTCTCTTTTTATCAATAATACCAAAGACGTCGATATGCTGCTTACCCAGTTTTCTCGAGTTGTCAAACGCCCAGCCTCAGTTGGCTCCACGTCTCAGGTACCGCCGTAACAGACCGTCGTCTCCGACGACTGGGGTTTCACGCGAGACGATGCTACTGCCGACGCTCGACCAAACTCCATGAACCACGTCGTTAGACCAATCAGGCTCAGCTCTGCCACCGGACAATAGTTGACAATTCGAGCCAACTCGAACACGGCCTGTTTGAAGCCAAAGGCACCGTTTGAGACCCGACACAATGACTATGGTTGCAAGTGCAACTCCACTTACTTTATGGACATCTGCCTTTGTCAAGGACCTGGGTGCTTTCTTTTTGTTGTTGTTAACTTTTCAATCCTCCTTCTTTTTCGTTGATTTGGGGACTAGGAACGGTACTACCGCAATGCCTCGTGGTGGTAGAGTCTCAGTCGATTCAAAGCTGCCTCCAAAAGTCATTGATTGACTTTGAATCCCTCCCCACTGATCATTTAATACTGGTGCCGCTCTCATGACAAGTTCTACTAACCGTCAAGCCTTGGTGGCTTCCTTTTGCTTGTAAGTAGGCTCTCGATCATTACAGACGCACACACTAACACTCGCACAGTGGCCTAGTTGTGCATGCTGCAGCCGCAACTGCTCTGCTTGTTCTCAAAGGCCGTGCCGCCAGTATACTCCGAAATGGTCCGAGGCTGGCCCTCATCGCATTCCTTGTGTCTTCTGTCTTGTGGGCTCAGGTCGAGCTTGCTGCTCTTCTGCTCGATGTCAACTCATCAACAAACTGTCAGGTCACCATCATCTTCTCATCCCTTTTCGATCAGCTTTCGCGAATATCCATGCAGCAGAGTCTGTTCTGGACCACCATCCATAAGGGCAAACCACTACCTACAGCAGCTCTTGTTGGCCAAGGTTACATACTTTTACGGTTTATTGTGGGTGGTGTCTTGGTTGGGATTCAACGACCGCAGCTTGATGTCGTATGTCAGGCACATACATCAATCTTGGCGGTCGGTGTTGTTATTTCCGTGATTGACGTGGTATTTGTAGTCGTCCTCCTGGCGACCGTCCTTAATCGAGAGCGTCACAAGGGCTCTCGGGAAGAAGTCTATAGCACTCGTCAAAGCCGAAGTCTTCTGTTTGTCACCGTGGGCCTGGGCATCTGGACAGCAGTAAGTCATCATTAGACGATGCCCCAGGGAGCTTTAACACTAACCAATACCTAGTCCAGTGCTCCTCTAGTGCTGGGAATTCGGCCAGTATCCTTGGTTGTACGAACAGCGATTCCTGCGATTGGCCTTTTGGTCCTGATCGGTATGTTCATGCCTCTATTGAAGAGCCTACACTCACTGTTCAGTAATCCTCGCTTTTTTCCAAGGTTATCTAGTTCCCCCAAGCGACGAACCGAGTACCGCGAGAAACGGACCAAACGACTTGGATACACTTTACGAAATGCATCACCGAGGTACATCGACTCGAGATTTCACACACAGAGGCCAGCACAACAATACTGTCAAAGAAGGATGGGAGCATATGAAAAAGACACACTCATCTACGAGAACCTCCGTGGAAACAGTGCACCTTCCGATAATCGCAAGACCAGCTCTGGGGCAAGCAAGTGTTGGGATGGGTGGACACCCTGTACAGGGTCGACTGTTCCCTCCTCCAAATATACAGGCGGTACCTTCGCTCAGTGAAACGAAGGTGTCCAAGAATAAGATGCAACAAGCATTGCGAAACGACACAGCCCCGATGAACTTGAACCCGATCTTGTGCCACGACGACCATCTATTTCCCAAGGTAGCAACAATAGATTTGGCCATTGCTGCGAAGCAAGAAAAGAGGAAGTTGGAAACCGGAAAGCTGCTGTTAGTTCAAGGCTCGGACAGGAAGAGTCGGCCTCAAGAAGGATCCGAGAAGTCGACGGCTGAGGTTCGATATGTCCCTCCACGGGAACCATCATCTGTGGCTACCACGTCCTCCGCCTTGCTGTCCCCTGGAATGGATGAAATTCGACGACGATCTCCTCGGCAGCCGACCTCACTACGTTCGCCTCTCAAGCCCGTCTCAGTCACCCTTGAACCTCGTGCAGCTTCGTCGCTGAAGAAGGACTCCAAAGTACTGCAAACAGCTATTGTCAACTTCTCTTTGCCGGTCGACGCCCGAACACCGACCCTCCCGCGGACGTTACCAGTAGACCAAGTGCCAAAATCGGCTTTGTCAACTGTACCCGCTGTTGTTGCAGACACTGGACTAGATGGAAGAGCTGTTTCCATTGTTCACCGGCCACGGCCAATACCAAGGAAACCGGACCTCGACCGCGCAATCTTTCCTGCCGAAGGATCTCCAAATCTACAGCATCACAAGCGATCGCTCTCCTGTAGTTGCATTCGGACCAAGAGCTCATCCAAAGTCTATGAGCCACTCGTCACTACGGGCAATCTGAGTCCATCTAGGTTAAGCGATTACGCGAACGCTATGCTGGGGAAGAAGACAAGAGCACCCACTCCGAATACAACGGCAATTACGAGAAGACGGTCGTTATCAGTACCTGAACGCCCTGTTTTACTGTTGGACAATACTCAGCCGAAGCCAACCTCGGACGAAACGCAATGGATCAACGAGGCTGAACACCCGACACAAGCAATCTCCATCACACTGACAAGCCAAGAGCCAGCTGAAAGCCCCGCCCAGACTCCACAGAGTCTCAAATCTGCTGTCACCTCTCCTGCCAATCAGGACATTGACGAGACAGTTCAGGCGACCTGCTTGTCTTGGCATGGCCAGCGAGCAGCAAAGGGATTCGAACGACGATCCTCACCTGTGCTTCCCATTGAAGAATTGAGTACATTGTCTCCTGACTCCACAATTCAGGACAACGATTACGATGACTACGACGACTTTGAACTCAACTGGGATGTTCGGTCGCATGCGACGGAGATCCATGTACAGAGGGCACTTGAAGTTGAAGTCACATCCACGGCAAAATGTCATGTGCAACAGGAGGGGCAAGCAGGACACCCAACAACGCCGAACAACAGATCCATAACCACGCACAGGCCAGCACTTTGCTTCGGAGTTGTGTCGGACCTGCGTCGTACCGAGGAACCGCAGAACACCGAAAGACGAGATCTCTGGCCATGGCAAGTGGAGAAGACACGCCTAACATTCTCAGACAGGGGGTATCCGGTGACGCAGCGTCGGAGTCCTCCGCCGCCGCCATTGTTGCTCCGCAAGACGGACAAATCTGTCCTTGTGCAAACAGAACCATCGCCCGAACGCGGAGACTGCCTGGAGATATTTCACAAAAGTAAGCAATCCGAAGGAGCTGGCTCACGTCGTGTCTCATCGCGGAGTACTGACATTCATGTTCCTTTCAGGGCGTAGTCTCAATCCTTGTTGTGAGGATCTGGTCGATCTTGCCAGCCTGTCTGATGGAGCGCCAGTGGATGAACAGAGATCAACACTTCTGGCCAATCTGGAGCTGGAACTGAGCCAGCAAGAATGTCAATGGCAGGCAATCCGGCATACAATGCTCGGTCGGGATTCGCTATCTACTGTGGGAACTTCGCCTAGCCATGATGGCCCCAGGCTACCTCGACAGGCACAATTGGAGATATGTGCAGACCATGATTTGCTGCCGCTTGTTTCACCGACTTCTGGCTTCAATTTCGGCAAGTCGAATCTCTCGACTAGCTCGTCCTTCCCCAGATCCTCGACTTCTCTATCCGTAGAGAGCCCTGCTCTTGGAGAAATTGACGATAGCGGATACGACGATGAATCCGATGCTCTGGTTGGTCGGACGCAGAATGTTGCCAAGGCGGCGATGGCGCTGTGGTGCCCCATCACATCTGTCGCCGCTGCGGCTACTGCTGCACCGTCGCTCTGGACCCCTACCCCCAACTCGTCAGCGAATGACTTGGCACCAGAAGAAGTCCCAGACTCGACCAGGCAGATCAGAAGAAACAAGCTGGAGCCTTTGACGATTGAAAGCACGCGGATGTGGGAAAAGCCAGTATCGAAACACCAGGTTTCAAGCCACGGACTCTGGCGAGCAGTACCACACAGGCCAAGTGAAACGCCAGTGGTGGAAGTTGATATCCAGCAGTCAACTCCCCGGAAGCCCCCACGGAGGATCAAGCGTGTCACCCTCCTGCCAGACATCCTCGAGAGCCCAGAGCCACTCCCCAATAGGCGCGGCACGCTGGGGATATTTCAATTCCCATGGGGTGAGAAGTCAGACTGTGCAACCAAAGCCAGGTCATTACCACTGATGACCATGCCTGGCACGATGACCAGTAGAGGGTCGGAGCTTATCAGTGGTGTGGACGATGGAGACTTTTCGCCTCTGGATGACTACGAGAAGGATGACGAGAACCTCTACTACTCGTCTGACTGCGAAACGTACGACAGCGATGAGGATGAAGATGAAGATGAAGATGTCTTGGACGAAACGACCCTGTGGGAGATTGTGAGTCTTCTGGAACCCGAACGGAGAAAGGTCTCCACCGAGCCCCACCATGGACAGGCCGGACTTGTCTCCGAGCAAAGAGAAACACAAACACAAAGAGAAACACAATCACAGCCTGCGTCTGCACCTGCACTTGCACAACCAAACTCGCCGAAATCTCCAGGGCATCAAGAGGGCATCAAAGCCAGCACCACAACGACCAGGATTCCACTCGCAGCTAATATCTCGTGGTCAGGTGCAGCCGCAGACTCGCCCTTAGCGACAGGACCTGCGGGGTGCTTCCAGATTAGCCAGACACTGAGCCCCCACTCACCAAGGACGCCTGCGGACATGGATCTCCGAGAGGGTCCTGAGGAAAAACTCGAGCAAGTGGGCGCTTGGCAGTCGGCAGCCGATGCCGCCATAGCAGGGACCCCTCCGAGGCCCGAGCCTGGAGCTGCTTCAATAAGCAGCGTGCCATCTGAGCCAGATCCATCAATAAGCAGCGCGCCCGTGCCTCAATCCTTGCCTGGCGCACCAATGAATGACGCCGTCGCCACTCACCAGACGACGCATCTTCCCCAGCTGCTTGCAAATCGCACCCTTGTATCCGTATCGTCGTGTCCCTTGACGTCTGTCGAGACGCAACCCTCCGCTTTGCAGCCCCAGCTCCGCAACCAGGGCCTGGCGCATCATCTTGTTTCTGCCAGAGTTTCTGCCGCCGAGTCCGCTCCCGCTAACTCCGCTCGTCATATACAAATCCGAGACGCCGACGCCAACCTTGACAGCAGCTCTTTATTATCCTCCTTCCCACTGCCCCCTCGTCATTCTTCATCTTTCCATAACCAACTTTGGAAATTGAACGGTACACAGCTCGAATCTATGGCTCTGTGGTCTCCCAGCTCTCCTGCCTCGCGCCCCGCCAAGGGACTTGTCCAACCTGACGATTCTCTCTGGAATTCATACCTTCCCACTGGCGCCACTGCTCGCGTTCTTCCTGCCAAGGCAGATCTCCCTACGATTGAAAGTAATTCACTCTGGTCTCCCCCGGCAAAGCAGTTGGTACAGCCAAACCACGGACTCTGGGGAACAAAGACACCTCTGCCCGGCATGTGGTCTCAATCCCCGGCCCTCAACAAGGCCTCCTACGGCCTCCCTCAGCCTGATGCTGAGACATGGGCGACCTACCTTGTCGTCATGGACGATGCTGCACGAGTGAAGCCTAGAGAGGCTGAGCCAGCGTTCGTCGAGAGCAACTCGCTCTGGACTCTCCCCAAATCCGTTATCCCCGAGGAGCCATCTGAGGATGGACTTTGGTCCGGATCCAGTGCCACATCTTCAGTCACATCGGACAGTGGCTCCGAACCCTCCACGCCGGCTGAGGCGGTCAACTTTGGCTTGTGGGCGCCTGCCCCCGATGTCGCCATCGGCGCCGACGGAGAGCCGACGGGCCTGTTTAGCTTGAGCCACCGGCGCACCGAATTCCGGACTACGAAATTATCTCCGGCGGCTCTGCATATGGACCGCCAACGACGTAAAGAATTCGAGGCTTACCCCAGCTTTGGATTCACCCGTCTCTGGAACATGGCTCCTCTTTGGGATGCCAAGGCCAACGCTGCAGCCATCAAATTGCAGAGTGAGTTGGATGCACTTGTTCTCGAGGGCATGTTCAGCCTGAATCACCGCCGGAACGACTTCCGTACTACCTCCGAACCCCCTGCCGCACTGGAAACCAGGCCCAAGGTACGCACGTCACAGGACCCTCTGCCGGCGCTCAGCTCAGATAACCTCTGGTCTGTGCGGACTGAGGCTTCAATTGATTTGCCTCTGGACTGGATGGCCCTGTCGACTGTTCGCTCCCGAACTGCCTCGGTCGCATCCTCGGAAGATTCCTTTCACTCAGCACCCTCCACCAGTATTACTCGAGCCTCATCTATCAAGTTATCCTCGGCCCGTCGGGTGGACGCGACCCCCGCCCAGTGGCTCGCTGCTTTGGATGAAGCGATCCGCGCGAGTGACAAGGATTCCGAGTCTGACCCCTGCAACACCGACTCATCCAATTACCAGCTTTGGTCTAAGCCTGACGGCTATGACGCAAGTGAGGGACTGGATGAGTTGTGGAAACCCTCATCTTTGGCGCCTACCACCCGCTTCCTTGAGTTGACGCCTGCTTTGAGCGACTTTGACAAGGAGCACGCCTTGTCTGGAACGTCGCGTCGCGGTCGCACACTCGACAAATCCCGCCCGCCACCCCCAATCACCCATGGTTCTTCATCGTCGGCCTTTCTTCCCGCCGCCAGCGAGACTCCCCGCGATTTCGGTGCACAGGCGCTTTGGGATCGGGCTCAATCCCCTGCTGCGGGCTCGCGTGAAGATGGATCCTGGCTGGATAAGTCTCTTAGAAAGAGCTTGTCCTTCGTTCAGCTGTGGTAGGGCGGACCCCTGCGTTGGGGGCGGGTTCCGTGTTGGGGTCACCAACACGTTATGTGACGTGACGAGAGTCAGCTTCGGAGTTTGTTCAACGACGACATGATGAATTGGCATCTCAATATGCAACTGGAAAATCGGCATGACTTTGATTCGTGAGACGACATTATAGCGTCTGGGTATTTCTTTTGAGGGATCTCTTTGGCATGGATTTCTTGATCTCCTCGGGGTGTTTGGGTCCTGTTTATCATCCTTGTATACCACTTTATCAGGAAGAAAATTAGCAAGCGTAACAAAAAAAGCATTGATTTGTCTCTTTATCCTATCCATTATCCTACCAAATCATTCATCGTTTCCCTTATCTGGTGACCCGTGTGACGGTGCGCAATGTTGAACAATGTAACTCGATATATGTCTTATGGCGTGATATCTTGAACCCACGATTTCCGTTGCTATGCGAGGTGATGGATACATTCCACTCGAGACTTGGAATTACCAGATGTGTCTACCATTCTATGTATTTCTGCACGAGTGAGCTTTGTAACTGACGACTTCTCCGTTGCTGTGGGTGTGCAGCAAAAATCAACTTTGCATATGCCCAAAATATTGTCTCCAAGTCAGCAGTTGTTATATGCGAGCGGGACCCAATACGGTATCCAGACACTACCAGCGGCGTCTGGCTAGTTCGACTCATGACAAAAGTGGCCTCATAGTTTCCTAGCCAAGCTGGAAAAGAGCTCTTAGTTAGTGTGTACAGGCTGGGTCTGTAGATCCATCATACGAGACACTAGAGTTATATGTCTCAAGGGGGGGGGAGGCGCTTGACATTGTATTTTGTAATGGACTTTCATACCACACAGTCTTCAACGGATACTTAATTGATACATATGTTGAAAATTATCTATAGAGAAATTCCTATATATATATGTATATATGTTTCTATGCAGAGTACATACTACCACCAATTAACTATTTGACCTGCGCTAGATGATCTAAGTAGAGTTGGAGTTATCAGCACAAGACCAAGGGCGTGTGCCTCCATCAGCCTTGAGCGAGTCGATGATGCCGACGATAGATCCGTAGGTTCCAGCGACAGTAAGGAAAGTACCCGAGACGATCATGAAGATACTCCAGGCTACACCAGCCTGCCACTTGACTCCGCGGGTCTCGCTCTTCCAGTTGTCATACAGCCACATGCAACCCATGGGTTGGAAAGTGAGGGACGTGGCCAAGAGGGCACCGATGAGGGACACGAGGCCACCAAAGACGGGGATACCACTGGCGACGATGTAGGCTACCAGACAGACAGTAAAGGTAGATCCGAGCCATGTGACCCAGTGGATAGTTGTGTTGGCCGTGAGATGCTTGGATCCTCGCAGGATTCGGATGAAGATGTGCTTGGCGGGCAACTACAAGCTATTAGCTTCTGTTCTTATAGAGCACGAGTCTTGTAATGCTTACATGTAGAAGTAGGATCGCAGAGGCCATCAGACCTGGCAGGGCAATACCGTAGCTGACCCGCTTGATGAGGGGACCAGCAGAGCCAGGGGCAGGCGAGGCAACATAAGAGCCACAGAAGTAGTAGACAACAACGCCGACGATGACGTAGACGACAGTGACCGTGATCTGGCAGGTTGCGAGCGCCCGAGTGTAGTGACGAGGCTCTCGCATCTCGGCAACGATGTTGAAGAAGGCAGGGGTGCCGGCGTAGGTGAAGACGAGGGTCGAGACGGCTGAGATGGCTTCCATAAAGGTCGGATGGTTGACAAGCTTGTAGTCAGACACCCAGGGGCCGCTATCCTTGGGTGCCGCAGAGGGACGATCTTGAAGACCAACGGCGACGGTGACAACCAGGACTGTTCCTGGAATGAGCTCGGGTTCATCACGGGGTTTGAAGAATCAGGAGGTACTCACCGGCAGTGATGATACAGCCTCCTCCAACCCAGGCCACCCAGCTGATGCGGCTGAGTGTTCGGATGCTAGCGAATATGAATGCGATGATTGCAGCAACGACTACAAAGATGGCAGTGCACGCGCCGTGCAGAGAGAGGGAGTTGAAGGCGATGGAGATGCTCAGCATGGCAGAGCCGCCAACGAACGTGAAGTCTACAACATCAGCACAAGCCCGTGAGCTTGAAGTCCAGGGGAAACTTACAGAGGCAGTAGGCAGCGCCGAAGACCTCGTAGCCGATGCGACCAAACAGCATTCGTCCAACATCATCGATGCCGTAGACATGGCGATGGCGCAGCTTGAAGACGCCCACCATCCAGTCGGACCAGGTGGTTATAGCGGCGATGAGCAGGAGGAGAACCACACCCGGGATCATGCCGAGGGTGTCAAAGACGACAGGCATGGACAGCACGCCGAGACCGATCTGAGTCTTGATCATCAGCGCCGTTGTGCCGAGCCAGCCAACGTTTCGGTAGTTGGGGCCGTCCTCGGTGATGTCTCCAAAGACGGCATCGTGCTCGACCGTCTTGCTCTCGAGGACCTCGCCGGTGTGCGAGGGGGCGTTGGCGATGGCCTCGCGGTCATAGTCGGACTTTATGTCTTTCATGATGGATGAAGGGAGGAGAGGAGAGGAGAAGTGGAGTGAGGGAGTAACTAATGTGCTTTGCAGTTCCTTCCCTGGCTGGAGTGGGCTACCGCTGCTCGATATATATACTCTCGTGTCAGTCTAGTCTAATCCCATGCAATCTACTCTAATCAGCCCCAATGAACAACCTCCCCTGTGGAAGCCCTTGGCCATCTGGAGACGTGGAGAATGCATCAATCCGGGGAAACTTGGGGAACCTGGGGTACGATTTAAGTGAGAGCGCGGATAACTTCCACTTTGAAGAAGGAAGAGAGACTAACGTTAAGACCATGCATGCTAGGTTAGTCTCTCCAATCGGGCTTCTCCGCCCCAATCAGCTCGAGAACCATGAATGAGGAACTCTTTGTTCTTTTGGGAACTCTGCAAGCATCCGCGCTCCATGCAGCTTTTCTCAACTAACATAGTTGACGTTAGTCTAGGAGAGACAAAGTTCAAGACGTTTAGCTCGAGGGCTTCAAGATAACACCAACCGATAAGTGATCCCGGGATAGTCCAGTTACCCCCAAGGAAGTCCATGGCGAACTGGTGGTACGCTCTTCTCCACATGGCATCTTCTTTGGAACATCTTTCCGCGCTATCCTGGTCCCTAACTTAACGTTAGATCTGAAGCCAGGCATGGCTTGCCTGTTCCATGGCCTCGGTAAACACGACTCAGCTCGTCACCACTGTAGATATCGCTTAACTTCAGCTGCTATCTATTGCAGTGGCCTGATAATGGGTTACGTACGCATTGATCATCATACTTGAGATACCCCAAGTCCAACATGGTATCGGTATCCCTCCCAACCCCCCTTCTTGATGTCTTATCAACAAACGAGGAACTGAAACTCTTGGCGCGTCTGGAGTCGACACTCCCTTCCAAGGTGCGTTGCAAGCTACCCCAAACTGATCAAGACTGATCAAGTTACTGCTGTTTGACGGAATCGTATTCCATCTAGGCTTGTCTGAAGTCACCGAGACCCAGCACCTCGAAAGCGCACACAACCATCCTGAACGACAAGGCCTTGCTTGGGCTCACCAGCCCGCCCTATTCACAGCCACGATGGCATCGCTCGGCTGCAACCGATCCGAGAGAACAAAGCGTGCACGTCACACGATGCAGAGGGCCGTTGGTAGTTGAATCGTCATGACCGTTATAGAACCTTCTATCCATGCATGCAATCGTGGCAACAACACAAACACGGGCCAGGGCGTGAGAGACTATACGCCTCTCCCACCGCCCCAATGCGACCTGGTAAACACATAAAACAAAAAAAATCCACTCTTCCTCCATCATCTTCTTCTTCTTCCTTTTTCCACTTCCATATGCCCGTTTGCTCCCCGTCCGAAACCTGTATGTATCCCAATGGACCCCGTCTCCCCTTCGCATGAATGTTGCTCTCTTTTTGTTGCTGTTCGTTCCATATATGTTCAGCCTGGTATTTCCTCCCATTTTCCCCCGTGGCAGCAGCTTGTGTCATACATATCGCCTCGAGGGAGCAGACGTGAATCCTCTCGAGTCGAGACGTTACCTTACCACTCCACTCTTCTCAACTTTTTTCCTTTTCCCAATATTCGTCAAAGCATTAGGGCAGGCCTCGAGGCCGCGAGAATAGAATAAGAGACAAAACAAAAGAAAACGTTACGTTTCCTCATAAACACAAAGGGATAACGCAAGAAAATTCGTAAATAAACTGTTACCCCTCACAAGCATAGCATACTCGCGCGAACGAGTACCGGCATCAACGCCATAGCGTTGCTTGTTCCGTCTACCTTGTTACTTGTGAAAAGTCATTAAGAGGCATTCCTCATAAGCAGCCGGGCTTGCCCAGTCTGTCTCGCATCTCCACAGCTTTCAAGATTCATGACTAGTCATCTTGCCGTGCATCTCATGCGGGCGAGCGTCCCCCATCATGACATGTCGGGTTCGTCTGCCAGAGGGGACGGGAGGAGTGTTCAGAAGGAACGAGCAGATCGAGGTGTGTATCAGAGGCTTCAAGTTTTCACCGTCATTAAGACGGACTCTCGGCCTTGTCGACGTAATCGAGCAAATCCCTAATCTCGAGACCATCGCTATGCAAGCAGAATTCCATAATTATGTTGTACACGCTCTAAAGAGCATCGGTTGAGGACGCAGAGGACTTAGTTGACAGTCATCATCTGCATCCGTTGCGGCAGGCCGGGTGAAGGAGAATTTTCGGGCGACGTCTCCATGAGCGAGTTATTACCGCGGCTTCGCACCACTCGTCGAGGAGGACTTGAGCCGGGGTCGTCAAAGACTCGAGTAAAAGCCGGGCTTGATTCGGGCTGACGTTCGTGCCGAGGCGTTCGCATCGGACTCTGGGTGATCTGATCGGCTCTCCGAATAACGTCGGACAGGACATCCCTCAAATCACCTGCCCTCTTCACCAGGGTCTTGAGGCTGTGTGTGTCAAAGTGAACCTTTCCATCATCGGGTGTTTGGTCGGGCACACGATGCTGCATGGCTCCAATTACTGAGCGGACTACTCCCGACACGTCGTGGGCCTTGCCGATCCTATTTTCAGGCGTCCGAGGGCGACTCGGTCGGCTCGGCTGGTTTTCTGTCAGTGGCCAGTTACCAAAGATGTCATCTTCCGGTGAGAAGACGGATCGCCGCCGGGGAGAGTGACGTTCCCGTACTACTGCAGTCCTTGACATGGCCGGCTCGTGGCCATCAAAGGCAGCATCAAGACGATCCATAGAGTGAGCATCAAACCCGTCGTCCCCGAAGCGTTCGTCAATGTCGAATGCGTCAAAGTTGATCGAAGATGTCGACTTTTGATCCTCGTCCTCCTCGTCCAGCGAGTCATCGTCGGGCGACGCGAGAGCAATAATACCATCTGCCTCCTTCCACAAGTGCCTCTGTGGCCCCTCGAGCATATTCATGTCACGGCCGTGGCGGCAGAGACGCTTCAGGTCATTGACAAGAAGGGAAAATTCTCGGATATGCCCCGAATGGGCCTTGACACTCGGCTGCGTTGCGCGAATCGCGTCGGGGACCGCAAATACCGTCTCCTCTTTATCATTACTGTCCAGACTGCTGCCGCCAAACTCAAAGTCGTCGTCCCAGTCCTCGCTAGCCGTCTTGGTCCCCATGCCCCAAGTTCCATACTTGGATGTGGCCGCTTTAGGGTCGTCCTGAGAGTCGTGCACCACTGGCACGCTCTGACTTCGCACATGGGTCGGGGCTGGGCCCTTGCGTATAGCAGACCGACCGCCTCTCGAGTTCATCTCTTGCTTTGCATACGCAGTCTTTGGTCGAGAAGGCCGTCCGGTAGAGTCAAACTTGTCGTGCGTCGACTCGCTCCAGTCAAAAAGGTTGCTTAATGGTCGGTCATTATGAGTGTCGTGGCCATTGGTTTCAGGCACGCCGTTGCCACTGATATTGGCGAGGGCGAGACGGACGTTCGGGTTTATGCCCCTGGAATTTAATGAGCTCCCTTTAGAGGGAGGCGACAAGGGGTTGCACGTAAATTCGTCATCCCTCGCCCAATCGTCATCAAAATCATCGTCCAGGGACAGCCTGCTGTAATCGTTCGTTGCAGAGATTGAGACATCACGGGGCGTTGAGTCAAGCCTGAACTGTCCCAGATCAGGTCTATTGACGGTGCGGACAGGCGTGGGGGCATTCTCGTCCTCCTCCATGATCTTGTCATCCTCGTCCCATGTCCGACCAAGAATCTCGTGGATTGACAGACGCTTCGCCTTTCCGTTGCCGTTGCCTGCGGTGCTGGGCGGCGACTCGTCGTACACAGACTCCAGGGGCGTCTCTACCGCTCGCGTACGACCCGATGCAACGGTACGCAGCGAGTCAAACATGGTATCACTCTTGAAGTCGGTATCATCATCGTCCCCGGACGTGCAGTCCCGAGTGTCGCCCTCTGAGCTTTCCATGGTGGAGGCCCTGTCGTGCTGCGGTGCCCTAAGTTGTGACATCGCAGTGGAGCTGGTAGAACTTCCAGAGGGTTGGTTAGGCCGAGTGTGGTGAGTGAAAACCCCGCCAGAAGACCCTAACCGTGACGCATCCACATGGAAACTTGAAAGTCTTGAAAGCGGGGGGACGGGCGACGAGGAGTTCCTGCTACGCGTTCTAAACTGCGCAATGGCAGCTGAGCCAAGCGACAACCCCTGCCGGCCCGGCGATGGTGTTGATGGAGGGAGGGTCAATTCCACGGGCGGATTGGCTCGAGGTTCGGCGCCAGACTGCACGCCAGTGACCGGCTCTGACACATGTCGCTTATTTCCGATCCTAGGCTCGGCGCCCCGTTTGGGCCGCCGCAGGCTCCCTGATGTCCTTACAGCCCAGCTCCCAGCCGATGCAAATGGCATAGATATGGATTTTCGGGGAGTCCTCGACGGCGTGCCCTCAGGAGATGTGGTCGATTCTTCCTCCGCCGCCGTCGGCTTGACTGGATGTACGTCTCGCTGGATTTGTGCAGCCGGCAACAACGTCGGAGGAGTTGATGCCGCTGAAACCATTCTTGGTTTCACAAGATGAACTCGGTTGCGCTCGTCGTCGTCGTCGATGCAGATGCGCTTCGACGCGACGGCACGAGCATGCGGGCTCACCTCACCAAACCGACCCGAGCCTACGCGTCCGCTGATGCTTGATGTCCTGGAGTGAAAAAAAGATGCCCATCCACGTCTTGTGGAGGCTGACCTAGAGGCGGGGTTAATCGGTGATGGGGCGAGGAACTCGTGGGGTTGGAGATGATCGTCGAATGAGAATTTGTTAGAATCTGTCGGGGTGTTTATCGCAGAATCCGGCCTGAACTGCTGCAGGGTTGCAGACCGTTGATGACTCGTAGCAGGTCGTCGGAGAAAGGGCAAAGTTGGCAGGTGAGATTTCGCACGTCGTCGTGGAACAGGATCAGGGTCGTTGCGATTCGACGTGGATCGCTTGACAAGCTTATTCGGGGGAAGAGTCGCGGCGGCAGTTCCGCGAGAGACGATCGGGGCAGATGAGCCGTGGGAGAAGACGGACGGAGTGTCAGGACCGACACTAGATCTCGAGCTTTCGTGACGAGACAGTGGGCGGATTGAGAGGCGCCTTATCCAAGATCCATTGGACGAGGTTGAGTCTCGCGATTCAGGGATGACGGCTGGAGAGTCGGGCTGCCTGACGAGGGACGACTTCCTGCTACTGACGTTTGGAGGAGTCGATTGCGAATGGGGCATAGGAGGTCGTTGGTACCGGGAGAGAGGGGGTCTCGAGGCGGTATTCGGGCGCGGGAGGGTGTGATAATGCGAGCCGGCGTTTGCAGCAGTGCTCGAAGCGGGCCGTGACGGAGTAAAGTTGGCAGGCCGAGAAGATGAGCTTGGCTCGCGGTCTGTAGATACTCGTCTGGAATGGGAGGCAGGTCGGATCGAGGACAAGGTGTTGGGTTCGGTGGTGGGTTGGCCGAACACCAAACCACTGGCCGCTGCAGCGATGGCAGTGCCGGTTCCAACAAGCTGAGAAAGACAAACACGGTCAATGAATTGCTGCAACAGGAAAGACGGTGGGTAACTAAGCCACCGGGAGAAGAGGGTTTGAGGGGATCCAAGAGCAGTGTAGGATAGGGTAAAGTCTATTAGCACATGTGATGGCCGATGTGGTGGTGATGATCTAGGTCTTGTTTATGTCCACGGGTGGACTGCCTGATTGCGACACACGAGTGGATTGACTTGCGGGCGGGGGTAAAGTTAGCAGCAAACTTACACTTGGAACGGTCTGCATGGTTGCTTGCGAGAAAGCGGACGCTCTACGAGAGAGAGAACGCAGCGGCTAGCATTCTAGAGGCGGAGGATGGCGGTGCTGAATTCGGACGGGTTGCGCATCGTCGTCAAGCCATGGACCGAGATTGACCTCAATCGACAAGAGCAAGAGCCTGGTCGTCAAGAAGCTTCTCACCGAAAAGGGAAGATGCCGTTGTAACAATGCAACCCACACCCAAGCGCTGGGAAGATTGCAAAGACGGAGAGGCTAGGCGAAACTCGAGACTTTAGGGCCGGACAAACAGCAAACAAAATCGTAGCTCTCCAGGTGAGCTCGGCGTCGGTCGGCCTGTGTCCCCGTGGTCTCTCTCTTGTGGGGAAAGAAAGGAAAGAGATTCAAGAGAATGACAAGAGAAACTCGGAGCTGGGAATGATGACGGGAGCCAACGGCTGGAGAGCTGGCAGTTGCGGCCGCGGTGGGGAGACGAAGAAACGCGCCGGCTTGAGGATGAAGCAGCCGCGTGATGGAGAACTGAAGCCGCCACTACGGAAACGCCGTTGGAGGAGAAGAGGAGGGGGGGGTTCGGACAAGGTGAAAGGTTGAGAATGAAAAAGACGTTGTTTTCTCTCTTTATTCTGGGCACTTTTCCCACGTCTCTGGTCCCCCTTTTGGCCGTGTCTGCTTAGGTTTTCCCCTCCGGTGACTGACAGTGGCAGAATACCAGCTACCAGCAGTGCAGTGCAGTGAAGTGCAGTGCAAGTTCAATGCATAGAAAAAGTAAAGCAGTGGATGAGGAACTGCAGGAGACCAGCAGTTGAGTGGACAAACAGTAACCTTTCTTCGTCAACGAGCCCTGCAACCTGGAGATTACAAGTGAGATTTGAACGACGACCGACGGATCGTCTCTGCAGGGATGAGCATCAAGCCGACACAAGGCCAGGGCACCCAGGTCCTGCGTCTGTCCCTTATTAGCGGGCGGAGCCACTGAAGGTCTAGCGCCGCTGCGTGCCTCCAGAGAGCGGCATGACCCCCGGGGCACCTATAAACCCCGCTGATTTGTGCAGAGTACCTTGCGTCAGCTATGTACCAACATACCCGACAGCTACCCGTACGGCCCATCCATGGCTGTGGGCTGCAGCGCTGCACCTAGAGGCCAGAGGCGCCGAGAACGTCCACTAACGTAGCAAGCACATCAGTCGCCTGGGGGTTGATTGGGCCTGGGTTGGGGGCCGTCTCAGGCGGAGAAATTGGGCCTGTTGAACTGAGTGGAGGACCATCAAACAATACACACGACAGACATTACTTGCATACAGTAGTGAAATGATGGGCTACATCTGATATCATAGGCTTTGAGACAAAATTAATAGAAAATTTCGACGGTGCAATATTGGAATATCGCTATAGGGGGCTTCGGACTCGAGACAGTTGGTGCCAGCATCTTCAACTCTTGACTCTTGTCCAATCTCTCTCTTACCTTGACGTTAGATCATAATCGGTACACGTATCCGTGTAAGCTCCCGCAATGCGCAATGGGCACTTAGACATTCAAGATATCCTGGGTCCGCGGAAGGAACAAAACACTGGTCTCTAGCGCCTGCGGGTTGGCCACCATCATTTGCCGTTTCCAAGGCACAGAACCTCTTTTCGCCTTTACTCCGTGGCCGGCCTCTGCTTCATCCGGTGCTTAGTACTCTCTACTTGCAATGAAAACATGGCCCTTGGCTCTTGTACCCTGGTCATGGAACGGAACCTCCAGACGGGTTGCTCCTCCGGGGGTTACATCTTGGCTTCTGCCTGCAGCAGCATTTCTGCATCGAAATCGGATGGTGCGCAGGAGAAAGTCACTGGCGGTTGGATAACTATCAGACAGACATTATGTTAAGTCAGGTCAATCCACCAAGCAGCACCTCATCGTGATCCTCCCGCCGTCCGTCGTCTTCTTCTGTCCACCTCTATCAATCCCATGATTTCATTCCCCGGCCCCGGAGGTGACGACAACGGGGTCACAACGGGATGGAGCCTCCCGGGGGCGGACGGCTCAGAGGAGCACAAGATCCCTACAGTAGGCTCAGGGACCGAGAAACATTACACAAGGGCCCTGTCCGTTGCTTGCCCAACGTAAGCCAGGCCCGCGAGTTTGCTTTTGAATACAGCCTGCCCGCGCCGTCCGGTATCACCAACAGGTTGTGCGGCGTTGCCACAGGCCTTTGTTGGTGTGGTGAGATGCAATGATCAATCCCATCTGCATCATTTAACGTGTACAAGTGTCGAAATCCCTGCGTTCGCACGACAGGGCCGTTCCGGGACGGCCCTGAAGCAATCCTGTTTATCAACAAACCTTTCTGCATGCTCTCGGAGGTGACTGGTGATTAATGAATGTATCCTGGGAATAATGGGTAAGCAGAGACTGTTTATGGTATCAGTTCGCGAGGGCTCAGGAGATAAGCAAGACTTCCACTGCCGGGAGTTTTATGAGGAGTTCAATTTCTCGTTGTGAAAAGGGGTTGTGCTCCCATTGACTTTATATCGTGCATCTGAATTGCACTGCCTGAGATCAATCTGTCTGACAACACCACCAGTCCTCGATACCAGTAAATTCCCTTACACGCCAGCAAAGCCCCGGAGTGGTTCACTCCAGTTACATACATACACGGTTCGTACGGTAAACGGACTCGCGCTTCGAAGACTCAAGCAGGATAACAACAGAGAATCTTGCTCAAGTACTTGGTACTGTCTGCCCATATTACTCCGTACTAACGTACTGCATTGACATCAACAACACTAGGATCAAGACGTCTTTCAGCTACTCCACACTTCCTACTTGGTTCTTCATGCATACTTGTGCACCATGGTGCGCCCCGCTCTCACAAGGCCGCCGGGGGACCGGCCAACAACGACAAAGACTGGAATTCGGCAGCAGCATGAGCAAGTCGCCTCTTTGTCCTCCATAACTGTCAACTCTCAGAAGCAAGTGACCAGAAAGAGAACAGCATGTGTCACCAATCACAAATCAGCTCTGCCTTGAAAAAGGATCAATTGATCATCCAGGGACCTCTGGCCAAGCGAGTGGCGCAGGGTCCGAGTTGGGAAAAGGTTTCCAGGTTGTCAGAAGTAGGGTGCATAAGATCGTGTTGGCTTCATGATTGCATCATGTGTCAATCACTGCATTCGAAAAAGCGGAACTGACTAGGCTAGGACAGACATCAACAACAACAATAACAATAACAAGAATGCATCGCAACCGTTTCTTGTCTTGAATATTACTTTGGTAGCTGCATCGGGGGCCACGGCCCGACCCAAGAGAAAGGCAGAGTTGAATGCTAACTAGCCTGCCATGTCCCGAAGAGGCTCGTCCTTGTGATTGTGTCTTGTAGTCAGTCTCTCTCTCCTTTCAGAGACATTCGAATGTCTTTGGTGCTGGATCTTCAGATAGCCACTGGAAACCTAATAACCTACCCGTCAGTTCCGTGTTGGTCCCACTATCAACCTCGTCTATAACGAGCACCTATTGATAAAAAAAGTCAATAGCCTGCGCCGAGCAACAGTACGTACATAGCAGAAGACGGGTTTCTCATTTCCAGAAACGGGGGCCGCACGTGTCGCAGCGCCCTTGCAGATACCCAATGCTGGCTCTGGTCCGTAACTTACTACTGTAGACAAAGCAATTGGTCTATCAGTTCTTGAGGCCCCCCATCCATGGTTTCAACGCGACCACGGGCATAAATAAAGCAATGCGGTAAACAATAACAACATAAACAATCAACATCCAACTCGTCACAAGAGCTACCGGCCGAGGCGGAGCAGGTTCACTCCCCTGTTTGACGAAACCAACCTGATTTGAGAAGATCCCCTCCCTTCCCCTCGTCAGTCATGGGTATCGGAATGTTTTCGGTTGACGAGCTAGACGAGTTTTCACGATCAAGATCCGACGAGGCGCTTGCGCATCTTGGTGGGGCCAGAGGCATCTCGAGCATCTGCCCATTCAAGGCGGGCACCATTCAGATGTTCCAGATGGACGGACCAGTGAGGTGCGCACCAAGTCCCAAAGCCACAAGCAGATCCTCCTCGTGTTGAGGCAAAAACCCGCCTCTACTGAGGCAGAAGAAGCCCACATCCCGGCTCAAGCACCTTTGTTTGTCCACTCGATAAGGCTGGGCTGGTATTGCCAAGCACGGTGTAGTTCCGAGTAGCGCATCTGCTCTGCGAAAGCTTACTGCGTAGTGCTCACCAACAGGTTTCTGAGAGGTTTTGGCGTACGGCACTGACGGAAGCCGAACCTGTCCAAGACGAGAGAAGAGCTCTGGCAAGCCGTACCTGAAACAAGGCAGCCATTGTGCATAGCGGAGAGGATCCTTCTCTTCTCCATCCAACTATCAGCCTGGGCGTCTGTGCTGGGTCATCCCTTGGTCCATGCGGCATCTGATGCAGTTCTGCAGATGGTGCTGAGTCTATCCTAGGCAGAGAACCAGGAGTATCGCCGTTGATAACGTGAGCCAGGTAGGTTTCAAAGTACAGTACGGAGTAGAGAAATACCGTTGTCAACTATCAAGTCCGTCAAGCACATGGAAAAGCCCAGTTCCTACCAGTCCACCCACCGCCTCAAACGGCGGCTAATAGGTGCCTAGTGCTCACAGATCGAGCTGCTTGTCTGGTGATAGATAGCCCTAAACTTAAAGGCCATGGGATGCTTGTCTCCCTACTCCCTTAGGATCCCACGCAGCCGGGTATGGGACTCGTACAGCCACAGCCACCCAGTTCGATCGGCACAGAAAGAGATCCCTCTCCGCGGCGGCGGGCTGGGGTCATACATTCTGGAGGCTCGTGGCTAGTCAACATGGGCAATTGTATGAGAAGACAAAGGAATGCGATGTTTTCCCCGGAAAAACTCTCCGACTGATTACGATCGGCGAGCCTGTCTCTGGGTCGATGTGTGTGCGTGTGTGTTCATGTCTCCAATCCTTGGTTCTCTCACAATGCTGTCTCCGCCGCCCTGTCTCATGCGATTACCGACCATGCGAGCACAAGAGGCGCATGACGAACGAGGCGCGCAGCTGTTCATGGGCCTGGAACATACATGCCCATATCCGAAGGTGGATTGGCTGCAAATAGCTAAAGGACCTTGACAGGATGAGTTCGCAATGCCAAACATGTGGTCAGATAGACTAATGTTAAGTCAACAGACCCATTCATTAGCACAAGGTAATCAGTCTTGACATACGTACTCCGTACTCCGTATTATATAGGCATATTTCATTGATATGGAGAGCAATACCCATTGAAACCTGGATCGATGATCAAGTTAAAGATGCGGGTTCCAAGCTTCTGGATCGACAAGGCCTAGAGCGAGCCGGGGCATGGCCATCTTTGCCAATTCTGGCATTCGCTTCGCCCGAGAGCTATCATCACACTAAATAAGTGGAGGCTCGAATAGACATGACGTTGAATCTTGAATCGTCCATCGCTTGTGCTCGACGGCGCTGCCGAGAGCCCGTCTAAGGAGCTTGGGTGACAACAAGGGCCGGCACCGTTTCTTGTAAAGGCTCACCGGGCACATTCTGGCGGCTTACTCAAGTGAGACAAAAACGTCTCTTGGTCTCGAACCCCTGATGTTGTGGTGGGGGAGGGAATGCGGAACCAGGTCCGGGTCGGAAAACGTTTGGAGGCTCAAGAGCCGCAATCTCCCAGCAAAGCATCACCACTTTTTCCATGACACAGAACGAGCGCTTGTACTCCGTACTCCGTATCAGTACTGAATTCGGTCACAATCCAGTGGCGAGTGCGTGGCTTGGACTGTCGTGCAGACACAAGACCTTGCATCGATCTCCCGTAACGCACATGGATATCGAAGCGGATCGCCTATGCAGTGTTGTGCAGGAAAAGTGCAGCACGCAAGATCATGGTCCATCTAGCATAACATGGAACTAGTAATGCTTTGCATCTTGTTGTCGAGGTTGATCAAATCCTTGGCCAATTGGCTGACATTTTCTGTATTGTTATCAAATCCGTGATAACGAGCAAAAAACAACCATGACATGAGGTTGTTGACGCGTCGCGTAAGGAGTAACTACATAACTAGGTACATACAGTACACACCGGCTATTTTAAAGTTTTCTGGGGTGCGATTGGCGGACGAGATTCCAGCTGGAGAGTTGCTGAAAGTGGCATGGATTGGGAATTCGTGGCATGTTATCATTGCTGAACTGGCCGCTAATAATGGTTCAATAGCCAACAGCAGGTTTGTTTGATACACGATCCGAAAGCTTCTGTATGCTCGCCGGGATGGCCCTGTAAGGATTTGGCTTTGGGGGTTGTCGGTGCTGGATACTCTGTACAACACGCAGCGATGGTTAGATGAAGACTGAACTCCACGGCTCTGCCAACCCCCGGGGAAACCCACAACCAGGCCCAGCAGGTCCAGCAGGTACAGTGGCGAGGCTTGGAGAACCAAGTTAATCTGGCCGTAGACAGTGCCTGACGGGATTATCGGAGTTTCGACAATAGTATCATCCTGTAACTTGGGGATTCTCACCGCCAGTTGGCTCGTATCGCCATGTCTCTCACCTTGTATCTTGTGTTATTATTAAAACCCGCAAGCCACCAGCGCCAAGCGAGCCATCGATGAGGCTGTCATGATGTACTTGACTACTGCAGGAGGAGATTAAGGATGGTGGAGAAACTGCGGGTGTTCCTTTCTGTTCGTCCAACAACAGCGGAGTGGTCAGTATGCGAGGGTACGACGACAAGGTTCGGAGGCAAGGGACTCTTGAGGTGACCTAGGATAAGACGCCTTTGGTGCTTGGGTGGTTACCAGAGACTTGTTTCGAGAACGAGGAATACTCAGCTTAATCAGAAGCGATGGGATCCAATGGACAGACACTGCCATTTGCTATTAGCTGACTAGTTAGGTTCTGAGGGTTGAAGTTAGTTGTCAAGATGCACTTCAATGGACCTTACCCTAGACTGAGCCGTTGATCGGCCGTCGGTGCTTAAACCTCCGTGTATACGGGGTACAGTACAGGCCGGACCGACATGACCGCCATCCAACAAAATTTAACGACCAAAGAACTAGCGGGGCATCATACGTGAGGTTTATAGAGACTTTGAACCTGCGTCAGACTCGCGATAACTGCTCTAAGCGTGTCTATCTATTTCTAGACATTCGAAGGCATTTGCTCATCCCCATCTTGACACTGTTGGTCTGCTGTATCTCTCCTGCGTCATCACCCAAACGCACACACTATGGAGGCCGATATCAGAGCTGTTCTCCCCAACATCGACCCCATCGTCACTCAGTATTCCGTGGGCTATCTCACCCATGCCTCAACGGCCTATTCAGACGAGGAAGATGCGTCCGATGTATCTCCTTTGATCGAGGCTGCGACTACCGTCACCGAGCTGCTGCTGTCCGCATCAGGCCAGATGAATACTGAACTGGAGGGCAAGATCAAGCAGCTTGTTGAGAAATGGGTCGACAAGTACACCGAAGCCAACGGAGGCCAAACACGAGGCCCCTCCCTGGTCAAGCGTCTTGATAAAACCATTCAAGTGAGCCAGCAGCGCAACATGTCGTCCACTTTGGCCGTGGCGACTGGTGGCGTAGATCTGGAGTCGGCCAACGCAAGAAAGGTCGAGTCCAAGGTTGATCGCAAGAAGCTCGAAAAGGCCGAGCGCAAGATTGCGGCCAAGCAGCAGAAGAAGACATTCAAGACCGTCGAGTACGAGGCATCCAGGCTCCTCGACGAGCCCGATTCTACCCAGTCATACGAAGAGTTCTACATGGCTGTCAATCCTCTGCAGCTGGGCTCCAGCTCTGCGAACAAGACAAAGGACATCAAGTTGGACAACATCGACGTGTCGATTGGAGGACTTCGCATTCTTACAGATACCACACTGACACTTGCGTATGGTCACCGATATGGTCTTGTTGGTAACAACGGTATCGGTAAATCTACACTGCTTCGAGCCCTGTCGAGGCGAGAAGTTGCCATCCCGACACACATTTCCATTCTGCACGTCGAGCAGGAGGTAGGCTTAATTCCGTGCCCGAGAGGAATATCGCTGACTGTCGCAGCTTACTGGTGATGATACTCCTGCTATCCAAGCCGTACTTGACGCAGATGTTTGGCGCAAGGTTCTTCTGAGAGAACAGGATGTATGTACTCACAAAACCCTTTCTGAAATACTTCTAACAGGGTTAGGAAATCACGGCACGTCTCGCACAGATCGAAGAACAGAGGTCGTCCCTGGCCGACACTTCAGCAGATGCTGCCAGACTAGACCACGACAAGGAGACTCAAGATACCAAGCTTGGAGATATTCAATCGAAGCTGGCGGAGATGGAGTCAGACAAGGCCGAGTCGAGAGCTGCCAGCATTCTCGCCGGTCTCGGTTTCTCCGCCGAACGACAGCAAAATGCCACCAAGACATTCTCTGGTGGTTGGAGGATGCGTCTGGCCCTCGCCCGAGCTCTATTCTGCGAGCCCGACCTGCTGCTTCTCGACGAACCGTCCAACATGTTGGATGTCCCCTCGATTGCTTTCTTATCAAACTACCTTCAAGGCTACCCCAGCACGGTGCTCGTAGTCTCTCACGACAGAGCGTTCCTCAATGAGGTCGCCACCGACATCATCCATCAGCACTCGCAGCGTCTCGACTACTACCGTGGAGCCAACTTTGAATCCTTCTACGCTACTCGCGAGGAGCGAAAGAAGACGGCCAAGCGTGAGTACGAGAACCAGATGGCCCAGCGAGCCCATCTCCAAGCCTTCATCGACAAGTTCCGCTACAACGCCGCCAAGTCTTCGGAAGCCCAGTCGCGTATCAAGAAGCTCGAGAAGATGCCCGTTCTGGAAGCCCCAGAGGCCGAGTACAGCGTCAAGTTTACCTTCCCCGAGGTGGAAAAGATGTCGCCTCCTATTGTCCAAATGTCCGGTGTCAATTTCGGGTACAGTAAGGATAATATACTGCTGCGAAATGTCGACTTGGATGTTCAGCTGGATTCCCGAATCGGTATTGTTGGTCCCAACGGTGCCGGTAAGACAACGATCCTCAAGCTTCTCATTGGAAAGCTGGATCCAACTTCTGGACTCATCTCACAGAACCCTCGTCTTCGGGTCGGATTCTTTGCCCAGCATCACGTTGACGCGCTGGACCTCACCGATAGCGCTGTCGGCTTTATGGCCAAGAACTACCCCGGGCGAACAGACGAGGAGTACCGCCGCCGACTGGGTGCCTTTGGTATCACGGGCACGACAGGTCTGCAGAAGATGGGCCTTCTGTCCGGAGGTCAAAAGTCGCGTGTTGCGTTTGCGTGCTTGGCACTGACAAACCCGCACATCCTGGTGCTGGACGAGCCGTCTAACCATCTCGATATCGAAGCCATGGATGCGCTGGCAGAGGCCCTCAACGAGTTCCAGGGTGGTGTGCTGATGGTGTCTCACGACGTGACGATGCTGCAGACTGTGTGCACGTCGCTGTGGGTGTGTGACAATGGAACGGTTGAGAAGTTCCCTGGTGATGTGCAGCAGTACAAGAAGAGGATTGCCGCGCAGGCGGATGCTGCAGGTGTTGTTAAGCAGCACTGAGTGGATATAGGATATGACTGATGTTGTCACGTCTTGATGATGCTTGTCAGGTACTGCTACTGTAACATGAGGCATGCCGCACAATATCCTGATCCGGTAGTGGTCTCGGGATGTATACTTATATGTTCTACTTTCCTGCTTGTCTGGCAGGGCTCAATACATTCGACCATCGCGCAATCACGTATTTGCATCGATCAAGCTTCGAGATTATCTTTTGGTATTTCGTACAGACATGATCATGTGTTAGCCATGGATAAAAGGCTTGGGTCTTTGAATTTTGCTCGATTACTCATCCACTTTCTATCAGCACTGGTGTCTTCTCGTGTGTGTACAAGTAAACTCAGACTTTGAAACAGCGTCGAACACGAAGAGTCGTCCGTTCCATTGGGATTCTAGCCAATGATATACCAGAATTGGATCTCCAACTTTGCCCACAACAGCACATTTCTGCTTCGACAGTGCAGCATGCGTTCTTGATCAGTCTCAGGTGGAAAGTGATACCGCTCCTTCCAGGAGCAAAATACGTAGCATCCAGCGGATAGAATATTGTAAATTTTGATCGTCAGAGCTGTACGGAGTATGTTCATCAATGAATGGATGGCCAGCTATCGTAAAGCCAACAGTGGGGCAGCTTCTATTGGCGCCCCGGCCCGTCAAATAACTACGTGGCTGATCTCCTGGCGGCCCCAGCTCAAGCCAGCGAAGAAGTGAGGCGTCGCAGTTTATCTGACAGTTTTGTACATAGTATTCCACAGTGACAATGCCAGCTGTAACGCTTAGTACTATACAATACCGTGCAGACCGAAAACCACCCGAGATACCTACCAAGGTCGTTAGTAGATAAGAGTTTATTCGTAGGAACCGAGGGTATCCGTACTATGGGCGCCCATCTCACCAAATTAATAAGTGCATCTTTCATTCACCGGCCTGATGCTGGCCAGATTTTGGCAGGCGATGCGGGTCCCCCTCAGGCGGCGCCTTGCCCTTCTCGACTCGTGCACGGACCACGGGGTAAACAAGCGAGAGTGGTTACTGGTCCAATCGCCTGGAAAGAACCGCCTCCCCCTTGTTTCCTCCCCCTGTTGGGCCCTGAAAGTCGTGGCGGTGAACAGTCCTGGCCCTCCACTCTTCTAAAGCCGCCCTCGAAACAAAAATCAACATTCGACCACCTCCTACACCTTCCAACCCACTCCTCCTCACTCCGTCTTGAAAGCTAAGGCTTCTTCAGCTCTCGACGACTTCGGCCCATTCTCCCTCTTCTTCATACTTTTGATCCTCATCTGTCAATATGCGTGAGATTGTGAGTTCTTCCCTCTTCTGAAAGCTGTTGCTGTTGTTGCTGCCGCTGTTTGGACGCGTCTGCGGATTGCATCTCTTGTGCCCCTGATTCTACCCCGCTGGGCAGTGGCAGCTCAACAACAACGCACGACAGCCCGGGACTTTGCAGAATATACGATCTCTAGATCACAATGGCTGACCATAGACTCTTCTCCATGACAGGTTCACCTCCAGACCGGCCAGTGCGTAAGTTTTACCACCTCATCGTCTGTTGTGCGGGGGATGCTCACGATTTATTAGGGTAACCAAATTGGTGCTGCTTTCTGGCAGACCATCTCTGGCGAGCACGGCCTCGACAGCAATGGTGTCTACAACGGTAGCTCCGAGCTCCAGCTCGAGCGCATGAGCGTCTACTTCAATGAGGTATGTCCCAAGTCACCTCACCATTAGGCACTTGCAACTGACACGACGCAGGCCTCCGGCAACAAATATGTCCCCCGCGCTGTCCTCGTCGATCTTGAGCCCGGTACCATGGACGCCGTCCGTGCCGGTCCTTTCGGTCAGCTCTTCCGCCCCGACAACTTCGTCTTCGGTCAGTCCGGTGCTGGCAACAACTGGGCCAAGGGTCACTACACTGAGGGTGCCGAGCTCGTCGACCAGGTCCTCGATGTCGTCCGCCGTGAGGCTGAGGGCTGTGACTGCCTCCAGGGTTTCCAGATCACCCACTCTCTTGGTGGTGGTACTGGTGCCGGTATGGGTACTCTGCTCATCTCCAAGATCCGCGAGGAGTTCCCCGACCGAATGATGGCCACCTTCTCCGTCGTTCCTTCCCCCACGTTCTCTGACACCGTTGT